>JAOVVB010167216.1:0-11509 GCA_028570985.1 Heterobranchus longifilis | reverse complement strand
AGGAATTAAAGTATTTGATAGGCTCAGAAAAAACACACAACATCTATCTAATGGAAAGATCTTTTCATTACATCTGAATGAACAAAGATGCCTTGCTTGAAGGAAAATGGCCTCCGGTGGATTGCAATGGGTCATTAATTAGCTCCATAAAACTCTTATTTGAATTAAGGGTAGAGTGAAACTTTTTATGAGAAAATTTTCATTAGTGTCTCAAAAGAGCTTGAAGCTGCTTCCTTCCTTGTGTGTGAGAAATAAAAGCAGAGAGCTTCTCCTTAACTCAATAAATGGTTCAGGTAGTGAATAATCAGACCATCTTTTGACGCACTTGTCAGGCTGCAAAATGAACAGAGATTTCAAGAAAAGCGAGGACACTGTATTTTTGTGGCACACCATTCAGATGAGTGTTTGCTGCCAAGAGCTGTCATTGACTTAAAAGGGCGCCGAAAGGGTTTTGTTGTGCATGCGTCTCCACATGTGTGTTAACAGTGACTCATTCTGCATCACTCTTTAGAACATTGCCACTTCCAGAGACAGCTTCATCCTCAGAGTTTGTGTACACATGCACATATTTGAGTGTGTGTGCGTGTGTAAGTGTGTCGACATCCTCTGTGTGTACATCCAGGCTGTGGAGATCTGAAACACTCCTTCTCTCAGAAACAAAACAAGTGCCCAAAGAAGTGACAGGCAGGCTGAATAGAGACAAGCAATGCTTCAACGAGAGGACATGAATTGAAGTACTTTCCATATTGTCAGGCTGGGCTGAGGCCTCGCTGAGACAGACAGGGAGCAATGATCATACTAGACAGGAGACACCCAGCACCTCTTGTGTCAGATCTTACATCCATAACTATTGCAGTTCAAACGAGCAAAACACAAAGTTACAGGTCATGGTCCTAGACATAGCTATAATGAAGTTAGCCTGATGCAGTTTATCCTTGTCAGATTAAATTCTTAGATAAGAGTGCAAACACTTTTCAAGCACTTTCACGGTATCTAAATCAAAACTTCCCTCGGCGCCTTTATCATCACATCTAAATTGTTACTATAAATGCAATTGCGAAAAAATAATGTTTACAGAATTCATTTATACCCACAGCACAGCAATCAATGTATATTGTCACTTTGTTTATTTTGCCAGCTGTCCACTTAGCCTGTATTTATTGCCATTTAAAAAAAACATGTTTGTGTATAACAGCGAGTACAGCAACGTCTGTATCAAACAACCACAAAGATCAAATGATCAAAATCAGGGTACCTGCAGGGTTAAAGTTAAATTTAAGAATTTTTAAGACCTTTTTAATAATACTAAGGATGAAATTCAATGCCAACTTCATGGCCATACTGGCACAAGTATGAAGGATATAATGGAAAATCAGTATGGATTTAAGGAAATTATTATTTACCAAGTACTTGAATTTAATGTACTGTATTCTCATATAACATCCAAGTCACACCAAACAGAATAAATTATAACGTCTCACACACAAAACATTTATTAATGATGTTACAGTATTTAATTAATCCTATGAAAAGGACAACAAAATATATTTAAGGCCTTTGTGAATGAAATCTAATACTTTGTAAAATAAATTCAATACTTTTAAGGCCTTATTTGGAAAATATTAAATTAAATGCTTTTTAAATACTTTTAAGACCCCACAGGTATCCTGAAAATGATCAGATTATCCCAGAAGAATATTTATATTATATAAAAATGTTACTTTCTCATTTAGGGTTCGGGTCTGTGTCTGGTGTGAGACGCCAGGAGACGACAAACAAATATGCTGATGGGATTGTTTCATTTCAAATATTAAAATATTTTTGGTTTACGTGAGTGACTGTGTAGATCAAACACCTGATCATGTCAAAAATCAAGCATTTTTTAAGGAGTATATTCAGATTCAAACATATTCCTAACCTTGAAAGCATAACTGTTAAAATTAAGCATTTCCAAACGTATGAACCCTGTATGTATGTGCTATCATTCCAAAGTGTGGCTGTTCAGTCTTGCTGCCCTCCACTACGCTTTGTGTATTTGGTTATAATTAAAGGAGGTCGTCTTCCTCGCGGTGTCACTTGCACAGTGTTTGCAGAAAGCATCATATTTCTGCTACTGAAACATAAGCTGATAAATTGGAATGCAGCTATATCGAGGGCAAACATTGTCCTTGCTGCATTTGTTTCTCCCAAAGTGAAACAATGTAAATGAAGCACATGTGTAAACAGAATTCTGCATTTATGGGATAAGGGGCATGAAGGAAAGCAGCTTAACAACATTATGATTCAAGTGACACTGCATCTCTTGTTTAACCTTGCGTGCCTGGCATTGGCTGGCCCCGTTTCCGCAGACCACCAAGCCCTGTGCGTTGCCACCTGATGGCAAATCTGGGCCTTCAGCTGCCCTGTCCACCTGGTCACCACAGTTAACAGAGAAAATACACACTGTGTGCCAAAAAAACTATCAGCAGCCATCACCAGCGGCACAGTGTATGAGGAAGTTGAGGCAGGGGGGAAGCGGAGATGAAATGTGGCAGTCACAGGAGGTGTGTGTAGCTAGCTATGTTTTTCCACTCCACTGGGGGTACTGCCAACCTGTTCCCCTGGTCTATATATGGAAGTAAACAGGATGCTAACAGTGGGATAGTGGTGGTGTTCCATATGTAGCCCCACTAAGACAGTGGAGCATGGAAAGCCCTCTCAGCACAACTAAATCGCACCAAAAACACGTCCGTTGAGTCAACTTCCTTGGAAACTCAAATGCCGTTACTCGTGGAGAGCATTGCGTAACTTATTAGGCCATAAGCAGCTACCATTGTGTGCGTGATGTGTGTATATATGAGCTTGTGTGTGGTATGTACTCACAGCAGGTACGAGGAGCTTCTTGACCTCCTCCACCGCTCTCCTCATCTTGATCTCAGCTCTGCCCTGTGTGTCTTCCACTGTGATCAGGACATGAAGGTCTTCGTTTAAGTGTTCCCAGTTTGGCTTCCCTCTGTTCTGCTCCTCCTGGACAGAGATGGAGAGAGAGAGAGAGAGAGAGAGAGAGAGAGAGAGACGGTGAGTGAATGTGACAGTGTGGGTGTGTTGGAGCACCAGTGCAGTAACACAGCATATCAGAGGAAGCGGAGGCGAGAGGCAGGCATACACAGAGGACGACGGGGCCCTGTGAAGAGAAGCAGGATGACAGGGGCGGCCCTTTAGTCAGCTATTTAGCTTTAACTTTGAAAGGACACCCTATTTTAATAGATCCTTCGCTTCACAGAGACAAAGACGACAGCTAGCCCTGCAGCAATTAATATCAGTAAAAGTTGGATGGGCGGTGGGATCAGAGAGATGGATGGGGATTATTTAAGCCACACCACATTTAACTAGTGGGAATGCAATTATGATACACGGGTGTAGTTCAAAGTGCCGCAGGACTGCGTGAGAAGGTACATAAGTGTGTGCCTCTGTATGGCCTGTGTTTGTGTGGACAATACTGTCCGGGCAACAATAGCTCTCTGAGGGAGTTGTTTTCCCCCCTGAAAAGGCTGCGCCAAAGCACTCAGAGGGTGCCAAATTGTAGCACTAGCAGTACCTGAAAGGCAAAATGGGCTGCATTCAAAACCGACATCATAGCTCGGTAGCCTTTCAACAGAGTTAAATGGGAAGCCGTTTCAAGATTTGAATTGGGAAGGCTGAGGTTGGGAAATGGTGCACAGCGGTTTTCAGGTGCCTCCGTGAAAAGCTCAGTCAAACCTGACTCTTTTGTGAAAAGGTAAAATGGGATATGTAGAGACAAATATGGAGTAGCCTCACATTTGCATTTTTCCCTTTTAAACGCGCTTCTCCATTTAGCATAGCTCCTTTCCTCCTTCTTCTAGTTGCCCCTATGACAGTAAATGCAGTGAGCAGACAGAGCGCTCTAAAAAGCTTTTGAGGTTGTATCGTGTGTCACTGTACAACCACGAAAGTCAGCGGTTTGAAAGCTGACTACTTTCCCCTGAGGTGAGGAGTTGAGGTCTAGGTCGTCTGGCACAGACGCATCCTCACATTCTCTGATGTGTGACACCACATTAAAACATTGAAACAGGATTACACAGTTAACATGTTAAGATTTGACTGATTTTATGAAGACAAAAAAAAAAAAAGAAATGTCAAAATGAATGTCACCCAAAAATATTTCTAAATCAGAATTGCCATTTCCTTTTCCAAAAGGAGGTCAGAGTCTCCTGCAGTCAAGTGCATCCCAGCTCTCTCCCCTCCTCCTGCTGCTGGTGCAGGTTTGTACACACTGTTGATGAACGCTGTGTCGTTTACCCCCACCCGTACAAACCACCCCAACTTCAGATCACTGCTCATTTGTCATTAGTGAGCCAGGGTGTCTAATTACAAACAATGCATTGTGGTAATCTGCAGGGGGTCCACCCGACATGATTTCAATACACTCAACGTGCAGTACAGCGCACACACGCAGAGCTGAAGTGCAACACACACTGCCGCCATACGGCGCGCGTCAAAGCATCCGCCCCTATTATTTTCAATGCGCACACTCCACACCGGCGTACGGTGCACGTCGTTGCTGGTGTGCTGCGCCACCCCGCGACACTTCATGCCACTGTTTTGTTTCCAGTATCGCCACCCCTGAAAAAACACTTTTTTTCTCACTCACTCCCTGCTTGTACATCTCCTGGCTCGACTTCCTCCCCCACCTATTGATGTCTTTCTCTGGTGTGTGTGTGTGTGTGTCTGTCTCTGATGTGTGTGGTCAAACAACGGGTGAAGAAAGACTAGTTGTTGAGGCCACGGATGTATGTCCCACTGTTGAAAGCACTGCAATATTTATATATTTGCAGTATTTGAACTTTTTGTCGGTGGCGGAAAAAAAAATGCTGTATGCTGTTAATTCTAATGCAAACCAGACATTTCCTGCTGCTGCACCTTCACATTAAAAGTTTTTAACTGGTGAAACACAAGTGGACTTTTATTATGAAATAGTCACAGGAAATGCAATGTGTTTGTCAGAGAGCTTGAGTCCACAAAACAAAACAACGGCCATTTTTGGCTTTTTTTTGACAGCGGATCAGTTTGAAATATGTCAGGGGGTAATGGAACAGTCCAGAGCAGAAACAGCGAGCTGTTAGCAGGAGACAGACTGCACACCTCCAACTTCTCATCCAGGTCAACAACTAAAGTTACTTTCACTTTTGCTGTTAGCAGACTGTGTGCAGCGTATAAGTTTAGATCATAGTTGCTCACAGAATGATGGAAAAAGGCCAATTATTGCCTGACTTCTTTATTTAAATGACAATAGTTTGTTTAGCTGCCCTCAGTATTCTGACACCTGCAGTTATGTCTCTTGTTGTATTGATTTGCCCTTTTATGGGCGTAATCCACAAAAATAGATATTCGAATAGGATCTAACCTGTTTTTTTTTTTTTAGAAAGAATAATTGAACATCATTTTTAGCCAATTTTGACAACCCTAGTAACAACACGGAATAAAGCAGTTTCACGTAAAAGATCTGTATTTCTGATGAGTTCAGTGCATTGGTGCTGTAGGTTGGAGAATGTGTAAACAGAGCTAACTAGTTAGCTGCTGCTAACCTTTGCTCAGTTTGTTTCTCTGATAACTTCAGATCTCCAGACGTCAGATGGAAAAAGTCCTTCTCCCATTTGAAATATAGAGTTTAAAGCCACCAAGATCTAAAAAGTGTATCGTAAGAATGTGGCTTGAAGCCCGATAAAAAGTAAATTCATGATCTTCATGACTCCTTTGCTGACACGTGCAAAGGGGAAGTGATGATGCAATTGACAGGCGTTCTGCGCCTAAAGACACGGTGTGTGTCTTGAATTAAAATGACAGATTTTTCTGGGGTTGAACTTTGTTGGAAACATTTGGGATGTGTACGTACACAACCCAACAAAATATAGAACATACAGTAGGTCTCGGCATTTTTTAGACATTTTAATGCATAAATGTTACATATCATACATTTAAATTGACTTGTCCCCATTGCAGCTGAAACAAGTACCACTGCTGTTGGAATAAGGTGGATAGGGTAGACTACTTATATCAAGAAATTGACTCTTGATTTTGAAAAAGAAGTTGATTTGCATTGGAAACAAGTGGAATCACCTTACCACCTTGGCAGTTTTTCTCACTTTATATAAAATAAGATACTTTTCAAAGCATACAGCACACACACACACACACACATTCTCGCCCTCTTTTGCTCCTTTTTCTGTTTCTCTCTTTCACACAATAGCCTGACACCACATAGCTCTTCATCAGGTGCTGGCCGTCAGGGCCTCTTGCACGTGCAGACGATTACCTTGTCCCCTGATTGCCACCACACAGGGAGGGGGAGGGTTTTTTCTTACAAATTAGCGGATAAATAGATACCCCACCACCATCACCACCATTCAGCCTGCCCCCCGCCCCCCCCCTCTTCTACCAACTCCACCCATCCACCCTGTGCCTACTGACGGGGGCTGGGGAGCGGTAATGAAAAACTATACATCACAATCAGCCGGACAGTCCTATTCATGGCTATGCATTATGCTCACTAGTCATAATCATCGCTGCGGTGACAGAGGGAGAGATGTGGAGAGAGGAGACCAGAGGAGAGAAAGAAACCAGGGAGCGAGAGCAGGGGAGAGATGGTAAAAGGAGAAGAGAGCATGACAGAAAATGAGATGGTGGGAAATGGTCTGAAGAGGAGAAGAAATAATGAAATTGTAGGTAGAAAAAGGAGGAAATGGAAGGAGAGAGTGCAGAGGAGCTCTGCCAGAGAGAAGTAGAGGGAATGAAACTCGATCAGGGCGGAACAGGTGCTGGTCTTTCTTTATCTGCTCTTTTTTTTTTTTAGCATTACCTCTGTAATGAATGCACTGCACAGCAGCACACTACTGCTGCACTGTTACCTGCCTGAGAGACTATTTTTTCCTCTGATTAGCAGTATAATAGTTGTGAGGAGATTCTGTGGACTATGGTAGGCAGCACTAAAGTCACATGACGGATATGATACTGTAGCTATTGTACAATGGTTAAAGGTGTCCTCACCAGTCCAGTACATTGATATTTTACAGCGCATGATTTACGTCCAATGGCAATGTTCATTGCCAATGCAGGAGGCAGTGTGTCCTTTATAAAATTAGGAAAAAAGTCTGGGTGTGGAGGTCGGGGTAGTGGATGGGTGTGTAGTGCTTCCCATCTTAAGTCCAACAATTAATGTTGACCTTTCTTTCAACCATAACCACAATTTTCTTCCCTAACCATAATGACATGTTTTAATTGCCTAACCTTCACCATACCTTAAGGCCCTTACACTCTGTGTGATAACAGTGATCTTGCAGGTTCATTGCATGTCACACTGTGCGAGATGGGTCAAATAAAATCCTGATTACATTACTGTGTCAGGTAGGGCTGCCCCCTGAATGTCCAAGATTTGAATCATCAGTCAGTGACCCCTCAGTCGACTGAGATTCTTCAAGTTGAGCAGCCGGTCCCCAGAATTGGCAGCAGAGTGAGCGCTCCTCTCTTTCACGCTGCTCTGCTTTTCAAAGTAACTTACAGGAAACTGCGTTCATCCAGGGTGAGTGAAGCAGAGGCATCTTCTGCTTAGAAGTGGTGAATTTACCGTTCACAGTAACTTGCTATGATATAGACTCTGGTTTATCTTTGATACCCATCAGCAAAAACTGTTGCTGCACATTTCCGATCCTTCGTTAGTAGGGATGTAACAATACCAAAACCTCAAGGTATGATGATATCACGATAAAATGTCTCTGATATGGTATTTAGCGCGATATTAGGCTCCGGTTTGTTTTTTCCTCGTCCTGGTGATGGCACATCTGTGATGCTGTTGGATGCACGTTAGCATGTTTCATGCGTTTCCATTCACACAACGTTACTCTACTGGAGCAACGGCGACACACCGTCCTCATCTTATACACAACTCTCTACTGTTGAATCCACAAGAGGATCTTCCAGCTCCAACATTTAATTTGCTGTCCAGTGTGAGCGTGAGTCATTGCACACTAGCTTGCAAGCTTCCGACGCTATGAAGTCATCATGACTAAGTGTTTGCTTAAAATAAAACAGTATATTGACTTATCCTGCTGTGCAAGAACATGATTTTCCTGTATATGTTTGTCGTTCACATGAAAAAGACGTGGGGTGTCTGACACTTTGGGACCAGTGAGTTTTCAGTGAGTTTTCACAGCAATTAAAACTTCACATTTTACAGTCACAGTTACATAACTCTATGTTCTTGTCATAATATTTCACCAAGACTTGGGTTATTTTCGCCCAGAATGGCAGATAGAGTTACTTATATGCCTCAAAACGTGTGTGTGTGTGTGTGTGTGTGTGCGTGTGCGTGTGTGTGTGTGTGAAAACTACTTAGCAACAAACCTGATTCTGATTCTGAAAAGGCAATAGCTCTGAGGTATATCGGTAATGTCAGGCTCACAGTGGCAGTTGTGGCTCATTGTCGCCCTCTGCTGGCCCTAATGGAAGTCATATCACTATGATCCTCTCAATTAGCGGAACAATTTGTTATTATGGTAAATTACATCAGTCCCATGATGGTATCGAGACATTTTTTATTGCGATATATCGTTACATCCCTAGTCGTTAGCTTAGCACACATTAGCTCGGAGGGCTAACTTGGCCTGTTTACTATATAAAGTTATGTGAGCTTTGCTGTCACCGCCGAACCCCGTTCAAAAATCTGGCAGTTTATTAAAGTGTTGTTTGAGAGAATGTGTTATGTGTTCATACTAATATTTTAATAGAGAGAGAGGGTCTGTGCATCTGGCTGTTGCCTTTATTTACATGCCATGAAGCTGCTGAACAAGCTGTGCACTAGGGCTGCACGAGATGAGGAAAATATGCGATATGCGATAACGTTGGTGAATATTGCGATAACAATATTAATTGCAATAAATAAACAGTCATATCAGTTCTGCCTTTCTGGTGCTTTCAGTATTCTGCTAAAATACAACAAATTGCATGTTGATTTAAAAAAAACAAAAACTGAAAGGAAGTTATTTCTGATATTTTATTGAATAAATTGAACATTGAACTGAACACAAAAGGCACCATTTCAAAAAAAAGAAAGAAAGATAGTTGCATTTTAAAGAGCAGTTTTCTCTTTCAACTAACTCCAAAAATGTGTCTTTCTCGATATGTCGAAGTCTTCGACGATGCATTTATTGCAAAAGTTGATATTGCGATGACAATAAAAAAAAAAAGATATATTGTGCAGGCCTACCATGCACCATACCGCACATGCATAAACTGTAATAAACCAGTAATAACCGGTCCTCCCATTCATTTGATTAGGGGCAGTGGGTTTAGGCTGCAGCAGTGGGAGCTGCAGGGGAGCAAAAAAATGTAAACATTGAACTTGTGGACAAACAATTATGTAACCAGCGACTCTGTCAGTCTGTTTTGAAGTGGTGAGAGAATAACGTTTCAATAAACCTCCCTGCCTTTATCACTGTCAGGGGACAGGGCCCGAAAACAACTTTGGTCCAAGAAAGTTTAAAAAAAAAAACTATGAGGCTAAAAAACAAAACACAAGCAAGTTTGTGTAACTGTTTCCTGCAACAAGCTCCAGCACAAACAGTCTTTTCTTGTGTAGCGGCTGTGAAATGAAGCTGCCTTCAAGTGTGGTGGGAAATGTCAAGATCATGAAAGCACAATAATTGTGAAATATAAAATCTACTTGTGCTACATTGGGGGGTTAAAGTTCACAACAGGATGTCACACAAATCAGCCATTTGTGACAATTTTTAGCCTGTCCTCTCTGATATAAACAAAGTTAAAGGAAAGTAAACACAGAAAAACAAATAAATCCAAAGGATAACATGTTAAAGTGAGAACACTTATTTCCAACATAATCCCAGGATAGAAGACATTCAACATAAAACCTAAAACAACAATCAACTGCACATTACCACAACTTATAAAAATAGCCCCTTCATCAAAAAGCTAACAGCTAAAATTTGTTGTTACAAAAATTCAATATAAATCTGTTACCATGTTCCATAAAAAGTCCTAACCTGACTTGTATAAGCCCCTCTCATATTTAAAGACTTGATGTGTAGCAGGAGGCAGCTTTTATTTTTCGTTGCTCCAACCATTGTACTAAACAAAATAGTTGCTGAGATCTCAGAATGCCGCAACATTGCTGAAAGTGGGTTATTCAATCATACAAACAAACCCCCGGGTTAGTGACATTTATTTGGGAGAGAAAATGAAAGGAAACCATTTCAGTGACGTTCCTGGATCTCAGCAAATGATTTGGTGAGTACAATGTTATTATCACCATGTTATACCATGGCCCCATCTACAAAAATGAACCCAAGTTGTAATAGTTTACAGGCAAGATTTGGTTCACCAATAGACATCCAAAGATGCCGGGGCTGGGAAGATACAAGGAATAGTCCACCCACTTCTCTTGTATCTACAAGAAAGTAGAGTTTAAAAAGCAAGAACAGAGGAGGAGGAGGAAGAACACAGTGACACACAGATGTTAGAGGAAAGACATGAGAATGATATTGACTTTTTCTCCCATCTATCCTTTCTTTCTTCTCTTACACACACACACACACACACACATACACACACACAGACACACACACACACACATGATGTAGACACTAGGTGAGAACTGTATTTCTGCAGCTCATTAACCAGAATATCTCCTCTACATTGGCTTATTTGGCAGCCACTGCCTGCTGAGCCTGTTCTGCCATCCACCATCCTCAGGACGGTAAATTGTAGAAGGTGTGTGTGTGTGTGTGTGTGTGTGTTAGAATATGCAGTCGCAGTGTGTAGCTGCGCTCGTATGGGTTTGCATGTGTTTGTTGGCGGTAGGTAGGCAGCAGGAGAAGAGAGAAACGGAGATTGGCAGAGAAAAAAAGAGTGACAGATACAACGTAAGGAAATGACAGAGGTGTAGTTGGCACACACAGGCATACACACACACACACACACACACACACACACAGAGCCAGAAACCTTTGGGGGAGCTTTGTATTAGGACAAAGCTGCGTAATAAAAGTTGGATCACATAATCACTTTGACTACAGCAAAAAACTAGACTGGCTAAAATACCCAGGGGACAAATAATAAGGTTCTCCTATCAAACAGGTTGGGCCCGTCTGTTGCCAGGTGCATGTGTGCAAGTGTGTGTGCATGTGTGTGTGCATGTGTTTGCGACAGTGTGAGAGAGAAAATTGGAAATGTAGAAACATTTATACCTCAAACACGCACATGCACACACGCACACGCACACGCACACACACACACACACACACACACACACACCTTTCCATGGTCTGTTTTTATAGACTGGTCGCTTACAAGCCACCAAATGTCACCGCTGTTGTTAATCCCATACAGCCTGCCTAATGAGACCATACTTCACACACTCTCTTTCGAGAGTGTGTGTGTATGTGTGTGTGGGTCTTCACTTAGTATGTACATGTTAACATGGCTATGCATGTTTGAAGTG
>JAOVVB010167206.1:0-11509 GCA_028570985.1 Heterobranchus longifilis | reverse complement strand
CGATCTAATGGTTATGATATTATAATATAAAAGAATCAATAAGAGACTGATAAGCATCTGTTGTTATCCAGGTATTTTATTGACCTTTAAGCAAAATAGAACCTGTATTCTCCTGCTTTTATAGATCACTATTTTCACTAGTTATGGAAGAATAGTTTTTTTTTTATAAGTAATGTTTGTGTTTTAGTTTTTGGGGTATGGTTAGGTGCTTTACACACTTGCTTTTTATAGAAAAACAATCACTTGAAACAACTATATCAATGGGCTACAATTGGAGACAGCTTACTGTTTTAAATCGATGAAAAGTAATTCCTAGAGAAATATTTATTGAGCCCACAACCAATATTCCTTGAGTTGATTTAAATATTTAAATTACAAGTTGAGTCAACTTAAAATTTTAAACTGGGTACACATTGTGTCAACTAAAAAGCAATGTAAAATATTTTGTTGGGACAGAAAATTTCTCTAAAGGTCTAAAACTTTTTTACGTTGACGCCTTATTATTATTATTTTTTTATAGCGGGTGCTGAAACACTTTCTATAACCTTCAATTTAAACATTAAAATAACAAATATTTTTAATAGATGCACATAGGAGGACAGCACGGTGGTGTAGTGGTTAGTGGGTTTGCACCTCCAAGGGCAAGGGTTTGAGTCCCGTATCAGGCTTGTGTGTGTGGAGTTTGCATACCCTACCTGTGCTTGGTGGGTCTCCTCCAGGTACATTGGTGTTCTCCCAGTCTAAGGACATGCAGATGAGGCTAATTGATGCTCTCAAATGATTCATAGTGTATATGTATGTTTGTGTGCCCTGCAGTCGATTAGAAACCCTGTCCATGGCGTATGCCTAGTCCCCTTGAATAGGCTCCAGACCTCCTGTGAACTGATATAGGATTCTCTACTGACATAGAGAATAAGTGAAAGAAGTTTAGACTTATTGTCCTAAATGGGCTTTACTACACATTCAGTATGGATTCTGCTAGCAAGAGATAAACTGAAAGGCTGTGACAGAGAAACTAGCAGTCCGGAGCCTGGTCTAGGTGGAAGAAAGACTCTCCTGTTGGTTTCAGCATATAATGGAAGAACATTGCTGGAAGCTCAGTGGAGGGGGACAATGATTCATCCACTACTGCTGACCCACCAACATGAAATGGCACCACCTGATGAGCACACCAAGAGTAAGAGTAGACCTCTGACTCTCACTGAAAAGTAAGCTTGGTTGTTAACTAATAAAGAGAAATCAGAATATTCATTGCTTTTATGAAAGGATGGATAGGAAAAGGCAGGCCTTTCTCTCCAAAAAGAACACAGAGCAAGGCAAATTGCATCTGAACACACCACAAAAGTCCTTGAACATTATCATTTGTACTAATGAGACCAATGCTTGGTCACCATCCAAGTCAAGACTTTAAGCCCATTGAGATGGTACGATGGAATCTTAAAAGATTTTTGCATAAAAAAGTCGTTAAACATCAGTGAACTGCATCAATTTTTGAAGGGTCTTCCCACCTTGTTTCTTGAATGGTGGTTTACATTTTGGGGAAAAAAGGTGACTACTATTGAAGGCCTTTGTGATTGTTTTTTTGTTTTAGCTTGTTTGACTTCACCCAAGTTGATTAGACCTTGATTGTTTTTTGAAGAGAGGATTTAAAAGGCTTTTTAAAGGTTTACCAGATCCTTGTTAACAACAGGAATAGAAAAAACCCCACAAAATCAGATATGATAGAAAAAATAGAATATGATCGAAGATACATAGCTTTTTGCTACATTGCCTTCATGTAATTAAGTGTACAAAATATATTGACAAAACCGCAGCACACTTGTACAAGAACAAGTACAGCTCCATCCATCTATAAATCTTTGAAGTCCAACTAGGGACCGTGGAGGCCAGTGGTGATTATTATTGTGTTTATTCTCATTTTGCAACCATGGTCTGACCTCCGGTCAAGAGTCACAAATTAGCCTAATCTGCATGACTTTCGACTGTGGGAGGAAACTGGAGTACCCAGAGGAAACCCACCAAGCACAAGGAGAAAATGCAAACATTTTCATTCACATAGACCCCAAGGCGGGAATCGAACCTGGACCCTGGAGATGCAAGGTACAGTAAAAGTGCTTACAAAGTTACTGCTAAACAAGGCGTCAGCTAACCTATTAATAGCGCTTTTTTAAATTAGCACTATTGTCTTCTTGCTGTCTAACCTGGATTTAGTTCTGAAGACATTTAAACCATGGATGGCTGAGGACTTCCTCAAAGGTTGGTCGAGCATCAGGGTCCTTCTCCAGACACCACATTATCAGATTGTGGCAATCTGTGTGTACAGTGATAAGAAATGTTAAATTTTACATTCAGATAGATTTAAAAAAAAAAAAATTATAAATCAATCAGTACATGTTGTAATGCAGGTTTTACAACATGAAGAGGTCTTCCTTCTACTTTTCTTACCTTCAGACAGGTCAGGATCGAAGTGCCTCTTATTATACACATTCTTGTCCTCGTTTTGAAATGGCAGCTGTCCACAGACTAAGTGAAAGAGAAGAACACCCAGGCTCCAAATGGTTGCAGGAGCACCATGATACTCCCCCTCATGTACCCACTCAGGTGGGGAGAAAGCCCAAGTGTCTGAGCAAAAAAGAAAAAAGGAGCACCATCAGAACATCAGAAAAACGGTTCTCCACCACCTTCTTTTCAACTCAGATACCTTCTATGCGCTTACCTTCATATTCTTTGTAAGGGGTGTTCTTCAGCAAATCACCACAGCTGAAGTTAATGAGCTTGACTTTCTGTGTGTCAGTGGTGATGAGAAGATTTTCTGCCCTAATGTCACGGTGAAGGACGCTACAGTCATAGCAATGGCGAGCAGCCTGAATTATCTGGCGCATGATATGCTTGGCCAGTGGTTCTGACAGTCGCCCTTTGTGACATTTTAGGAATTGGCTGAGGTCTGTGCAGGGGCTGGGTCGCTCTAAGATTAAGATGATGCAGTCTGACATCTCAAACCATTCTATGAGTTCCACCACATTGTCACAGTGGAATGGCTTGGAGACCATAACCATCAGTGCAACCTCCAGAGGGAGGCGCTGTGTCTCTCCAGGCTGAAATGAGAACATACAGAATTAGCATGGGTTTGGAGTGAACATGACCAGAGATTGACAAAGGCTTGGGTACTGACTCTGATTTTTATCATGGTTTTTAGGAAATGGAATCTGAAATTGAAACATGATTTAAAAGTAAACTGTTTTGTTAACTTAAGCAATAATGACTAAATGGACACCTCATCTTGTCTTCTATATAGTATCTTAGAAGTAATTTACTGTACTTACAATGGTGATGAATTTGTCCTTCTGACTCTTTCCCACATATTTAATTGCAACCTGTGACAATATAGAAAAACATCATTCAGAAATTTGTAATGCTTTACAATCCATGCATGTTATTGCTCAGTGTTAATTAACTGTTGATGTGCTGTCATATTACCTTTTTGCCGTCCACATTCCGCACTCCCGCACAGACAGTCGCGAAGCCTCTTTCTCCCAGCAGCTTTACTGGAGTGTACAATGACTCAAACACCTCTGTTAAACAAACAGACGATCCTTCATTTGAGTTCATCTGAATTAATAATCTCCACAGTACCGCTTTGTTCATGATACATTATTGTACGTTTCTGATCCCTACATTTCTAGTTTTAGAGCAAATGGTGCATTCTAACATACCCCATGGGGTAATGTGGCTGTCCTCAGGATGATGCAGTAGAGCAGGCATCTCACTATTAACTGGGTTCTGTATGCAAAAAAAAGTTTTTAGAACTTGTTTTTAGAATTTGTGTTACACATGATGATTCAATACCATAGTGGATAGCCTTAATATTTTATTGCATGTTATGTAAGCACTTGAATTCTAATTGATTACAACTTCCAAATAAATTAAATATAAACATTTTTAACTTTGAATTTAATTCTGCAGAAAAGTTCAACAAGTATTACATAAACATGCTATCTATACATATGCATTATTTTTATCTTATCGTTAGTCATAGTCTTTGTGGATAGGATTAAATTTTTTACAGAAAGATTGTCTCAACACTTATGTCTTAACAACTATTTGAACATAATATATACATCCTAGATAAAGGATAAGAAAATATTATTTGTTTTACAGTATATTTACTCACCCATCGTCTATACCGCTTTATCCTGTATTCAGGGTCGCGGGGGGCCTGGACTCTATCCCAGAAGGCTTAGGGCACAAGGTGGGGAACACCCTGGACAGGGAGCCAATCCATCGCAGGGCACACATACATACACTCACTCACACACTAAGGGCAATTTGGGAATGCCAATTTGCCTAATCTGCAGGTCTTTGGGAGGAAACCGGAGTACCCGGAGGAAACCCACCAAGCACGGGGAGAACATGCAAACTCCATGCACACAAAGACGGGAATCGTCTAACCACTACACCACTGTGCCCCCTACAGTATTTTTAGTCTATGTGATTATGTTTATGTCTGCTAATATACTGTACAGTAATTAGACATGCACAGCCATCTTTGTTACAGAACTCAATTCAGTACATAATCTGTACATTCCATGTGACCTAGTTCTAATGTCACATTTCAGTTCATAATCTTTATCAATCTGTCTTACCTTGACATTCTGGGGGTTCTGAGGTTCCGTAAACCATGCATGGCTGAGGATTTCGTCAAACGTTGGCCGTACGTGAGGGTATCTTGCCAGACACCATAATATCAGATTGATGCAATCTGTGTGTAATGATAAGAGTGAGTGTTTAAGTCATACTGTAATGTAGGTTTTGCAGCAAGTTTAAATGTGATGCATTTGGATGTTCTCACCTTCAGACACACCAGGAGCGAAGTTTATTTTCCTATGAATAATGTCTTCCTCGCAATGAAACGGCACGTCTCCACACACCAAGTCGAAGAGCAGAATACCCAGGCCCCAGATTGTAGCAGGAAGACCACGGTATTCCCCCTCACATAACCACTCGGGTGGACAGAAAACTCTAGTTCCTAAATAAAAAAAAGAGAGAAAGAGCACCATCAGCGACATCTGACTCTTCATTGCGTTTTTTAAAAGGCTCTCCCATAGCTATTATGCACTCACCTGCATAAACAGTGTAGGGGGTGTCCTTCAGCAAATCGCCACAGCCAAAGTCAATGAGCTTGACTTGAAGAGTGTCCGTGTTGACTAGAAGATTCTCGGCTTTGATGTCACGGTGAAGGACGCCACATTCACAGCAATGGCGAGCAGCCTGAACCACCTGACGCATGATGTTCTGGGCAAGGGGTTCCGACAGTCGCCCTTTGTGACTATGCACAAAAAGCCGGAGGTCCACGCAGGGGCTGGGTCGCTCCAAGATCAAGATGAAGCAATCAGGCATTTCAAACCATTCGATCAGTTCCAGCACGTTGTCACAATGGAATGGCTTGGAGACCATTTCCATCAGTGCAACCTCCATAGGGAGGCGCTGTGTCTCCCCAGGCTGAAATAAGAACATGCAGAATTAGCATATATTTGGAGTGAATACATCTGGACTGTGTTAAGCAGAAATGTTACAGGGGAAGGAAGGAAATCTGGGTAGGGAAGGAAATCTGAGTGTTAATTATAAACAATTTACATGTTTATGTTAGCAGGAACTAAATTCAAATAAAATTTTGGCCTGCGGCTTTTCTGCAGTATCTCGGAAGTGAGTTACGTTTAGTTACCATAGTGATGAAGATGTCATGCTCACCCTTGACCACATATTTAATGGCAACCTGTTTACATATACAAAGCGTAATTACATTCTTACTGTAAAACTTTAAACAACGGTATAATGAATTATGTTAATCAGTGTAAATAACTGAACATGTGTAACCCTTTGACCTGTTTTCCGTCTGCTTTACGAACTCCCGCACAGATGCTCCCAAATCCTCCTTCTCCTAGCAGCTCTCCCAGAGTGTAGAGTGACTCAAAGACTGTTAAACAAAGTGACAAAGGATCCAGTGAAGCTAAATTTGACCTCTTTCGCAGTAATTAATTTTTCTTGCATTTACAGCTTACATGCACTGCATATTTAATGTTTCGATACTTTTTAAAAAATGAATCAGAAATTATCTTCGCAGCTACACTACCTAAGCTCTAATTTTTGTCTCTTAACAAAAAACTTAATGTATTTCTTCCTGTGGGGGTAAATGTTCAATACAGCTGTCTGTTTAAATGGTCAATTTTAACATACCCCATGACGTAACGTGGCTTTCCAGATGTGGAGGATGGTGAGCAACACCACATTCTACATCCTTAAACACGTTGTCTGTGTGCAGCCGATGAAGATCTGCGAGCCACTCTGGCTCTTTTCCCTTTCCTTGGTGTAATCTCTCACACAGCTACAAGACAGACAGCTAAAGTAAATTTCTGATTGAGACAACACTTTGTGAGGCGGAACGGTGGCTCAGTGGTTAGCACTGTCGCTTTGCACCTCCCTGGCCGGGTTTGATTCCTGGCCAGGTTCGATTCCCGCCTCGGTGTGCATGCAGTTTGCATGTTCTCCCCTTGCATCCTCCGGGTACTCCGGTTTCCTCCCATAATCCAAAGACATGCAGATTAGGCTAATTGGCATTCCCAAATCGCTCGTAGTATGTGTATGTGTGTCCTGTGATAGATTGGCACACTGTCCAGGGTGTACCCCGCCTCATGCCCTAAGTGTTCTGGGATATGCTCCAAGCCCCCTGTGACCCTGTATACAGGATGAAGTGGTATAAATGATGAGTGTGTGAGTGAGTGACAACACTTTATATAAAACCTTAAAATTATTTTATGGTTGAATTTACCTTAATGGTCATTTCCAATGTGCACTTTGTGATTTCTCGAGGGAACGTGGTGATTGCTCTGGCGATGGTCTTGCAGTACTCAAAGGCTTGACTGCGAAAGCCGAACTCGGCTAACTTGCTGGCGTGATAGTACTTGTAGATCTGAAAGGTAGTGTCATTGGTTCTTAGCATGATGTTCAATGCTTCAATTTGTTAGATCAATATTAAAAACAAAAAGACAGAGAAGCTAACCTGAAAGTTTGGCTGGGCAAACCCAAAGATCTTACAGTATACATATTCATACATCTCAGTTCGCTCAATAGCTTCCCTCAAGGCTGGGTGGTTGACTGGAAATCTGGTACATGGAGAAAGATTACTCAGTGGCTTAAGGAAGAAAAATTAAACACACAGACGGCCTCCGAGTGGTGCAGTGGTAAAGTGCTCGCCCGATCATCTGGAGATCGTGAGTTTGATTCCCAGGTGATCTAGAGAGAGCTGATTGGCCGAGCTCTCTCAGCGGGGAGGGATGAGAGGTACTTAGTGCTCCCACATTAATTACGGCTCTACAGCCAATCAGGGGCGTCTGTGAGCTCACGCAAACAGAAGGAGCGTATAGCGCTGAGGGTGTTACGCCGTCCCCATCGGTGCGTGAGCGAGCAGTTGGAAAAGATGCGGACCGCATCTTTTAGCGATAGTCTTCAGCCCTCCCGACTGAGTGGTAGTAGTAGCCTTAATGTGGGAGCCCCCTAGTGACGGGAAGGAATTGGATACGACTAAATTAGGGAGTAAATCTGGGGAAAAAAAAAATTATAAAAAATATATTATTTATTAAGCTTTGCTGAGGTGTCTATAAAGTCCTTATTATTTTCTAATACACGAATAGGCGGATTACTTATATTTTTGATATAAAAAATATATCATGATATTTTTTCATCTAAATGTGTTTAGAAGAGAAAATATACCAATCAGCCATAAAATTAACAAATTAACGCTGATTAAAATTATATACAAGTGAACTGGTGAGAGGATCACAGGCACCCAAGGCTCAGCTCTATGCCGATGAGGAGCAAAGGCCAACCTGTCCGGTCTGATCCCACGGAAAATCTAATGCAGCACAAATCACAGAAAAAATATCAGTGCTGGCAAGGTATCAAAACACCCAGCGCACCCACACAACCCACAGTGCCCAGCAGGCAAAGAGTCCCCGGACCCCAATCTAACTGAGACAAACAAGTCCAATCCACAGAGGCCGCACACAGCAACCCAGAGCTCCCAAAGGATCTGCTGCCCAAGTCCTGGTGCCAGACACCACAACACACCCCTAGAAGAAGTGAAGCCTACTGTACGCATTATCAACCTATGGTATATCAAACATTCCTATAAATCAAGGTACGAATCACATAAAAGAAAATAGGACTGGAACGGTTATAGTTTTGCCAGCTTTTTTGGTTGCGAGGTTTGGTACTTGAGAAAACATTACTACGTACTTAAAAAAACACATGAATACAGCTGCCTGTAAGATTAAGTGTGTGAGCTTGTAATTGTTTGATTCTCATCATCCTTATTATACCACTGATGAGTTCCTTTGATAAAATGCAATGCTTAACCATAATAGCTTCATTGTTGAGCTTTGGATAAACATAAAAAATTTAGGCCCTTCATTCTATCATCACATCCATTTATCCGTTTTTTTAACATCTGGTGCGCCCAAAAACTGCAAATCAGTTTATTGATATTTCTCATCTCATACTTTATGAGTTCCTCCAGGATGTGACACCTTGGCCTGTCACATTGTGCTCTTTGTATTGTAACGCGCCCCATTCAAATTCTAATCCTGTGCGATCTTCCCCCAGTAGGTGAATTCCAGAGCTTGTATTGGTTTTCATTGTATCTGATCCTGTTGTAAAACATTACATGACTGGTCCTTATTTGGTTACCGCCATCAGTAGAGACAAACACTTTTAATCATGCTCATGGGAGACTTCAAACATTCCCCCACATGCTGTGTATTTTGCCTCCATTTTTTAAAATGAGAGTACGCAACTCTTCGGAGCCAGGTATTATCATCATTATCATGACTATCAGGACACACCATGGGCACCAGTCTTTTCTCTAAAAAAGACCTGAAAAGAATGCTTGTCTTGTACACAGACATTTCATAGCATATTTGTGGAACCCTGGGAAAAGCCTTGACAAGATAAAATACTGATAATTTAGATTACTATACTAATATAGTTCTAAACAATACAAGGTTTCATGAACTGTACATTTCTCTCTTGCATGTACAGTATCTTAAAAGTGCAGAAGGCAAAAATTACATTTAGATGTAAAGTTTCATTCCCATTCCACTACAAGACAAAAACACATTAATTGTCTAAAAGCAAATCGTGAACAAGAAAAACATAAAAATCATGTCTATCTTCATAACTGTATTTGAATAAGCCTATAAGCCCTTATCTCGGGTCGGATTATGATGTAATGGAACTGGTGCATAATGGACATTTTCAGAGCTGACATCTGACTATAAGCCGAATTGATAGGCTTATGTGCATTGCACAACGGCACATAGCTATCCAATAACTTGCCGTTTATACACTCTGGGAAATAACACTTAGCTAGTAGGCGTCTTACAGACAGACAGAGTATTTTTTTACCACTGGGTCTGTTGAACTCCTCGGCTCCTTACCCGAAATGACCTTTGGGGGAAGACGGCATGGACATGATTTGCGACAGCGAAGAGGAAAATAATGTTTCCAGGTCGTTTCTGTGAAATTTAATTTGTGTCATGTTTGACAGAATTCGACCACAATCACATCTGTCCGGCTTTCCCCAGACCTTTCCCAGGCCTCATAATTCACAACTGGCATCAGTAGGTCAATGCCTTGTTTTTCACATGTCCTTTCCTGTCTTCACACTGAAATCACCCTGAAAGTACAGCCATCATAAGAATCACACATGCCAGCATATTAATAGCCTCTTTCGTTGGGTTTGTTTTTTATATACATTCGCGAGCCGTTTTTGCCTTGGCATTTCATATTCATCACTCCGTCTCTGGAATAAAAGGCTTGTCTGGCATATTGTGGGCTTCCGTTTTACTATCATTTTCCTCATCAGTGTCTGAATCACTAAAGTAAAGGCTGTAGCTATATCCCTGAAATTTGTTTCTATGCATAATCTTCCTCACATGAAGAGCTTATCACGCATAGTCTACCCTCCAATAATCCTGCAGAGCACATACACCAACCATCCACTGAAACATGCCTGATTTAAGAATTTGCTACAAATCGATGGCAATCTGTCCCCAAACCAATCATTCAATCAATAAACTAATCAATCAAAGATCTGCATGATCTGCAAAATACAGTACGACTTAAGGAGCACTGGAAGGAAGTGTCAGCTCCGCTCCGATCACAGGGCGTGTGATTTCAACATAGAAATTTGCAGTGCCACCAAAAGATATAATCAATATCAGTGTTTGGTGAAGCACATCATTCTTTGCCAGAAAGAAAAATAAGAAAATAAAAATGATAAATGTACAGACTCTAAAGTCAGCAACAAATTCTGATAATATTTTGTATTGCGGAGCTGAACAGTTTGACACCCAATTTGTCTCAGGAGAGCTTGGTGCTAAAAATGTCAAGTGCATACCTTACACACAGAATTATTGTACAATAGCCAACGTAGAGGCCACAAATGATGATTGTTTACTTTCTCTAATAGAATAATAAATAATATAAAGACACCTATTCCAATGGTATCCATTACAGTAGTGGTGTATTGTGGAAAAATCTGAAGAAAATGCCTTTCCAAGAACCCGAACCTGTTATAAAAACGACTAGCATTCTGACAGTTCTATCAAAAGACTTGTATGTGAATGAAATGAATGACATGAAAAAAAAAAAACAGCCAGCAATATTACATTATTATGCTAAGTGGCCATGAAACACTCAAGAAAATCAAAAGGAATCAGTATCGTCAGTACCGGTATCTCTGATTTATTTATTTTTTTTTGGGTGGGGCTTTGCCGATTAAATTTTTGGGGATGATACACTGGAGCGCTTGATCTGCAAAATCTGGCGCAGGTTTTATGCCAAATGCCCTGTCTGTCACAACCTTTCCATTTCCATTCTAACAGGGCCTGTATACAGTAGCTGAGTATTAAGGGGCGTAGGGTTAAGGGTCCAACAAAGGCGAATTGGGGCTGACAAGGTTCAAACCCTCGATCCAGCAATCCAGAGCTTCAACTGCATAAGCCACTCCCCATTATGTGATTTTAACAAAGCTCTGCTAAAAACTGAAAATTGTGCTTTTTGATGGTATGTAGTAGAATTGTGATGATGGTTAGCACTGTCTCCTTGCACCTTCAGGGTCCGGGTTCGATTCCTTCCTCGGTGTCTGTATGCATGGAGTTTGCGTGTTCCCCCCCGTACTTGATGGGTTTCCTCTGGGTGCTTTCTCCCACAGTCCAAAGATATGCAGATTCAGGTAACCTTTCCAAATTGCCCTTAGTGTGTGCATGTGCATGACGTCCAGGGTGTACTCCACTTCGTGCCCCAAGTCTCCTGGGATAGGCTCCAGGCCCCCTGTGACCCTGAATACGGTGTTTGAGTGTAGAGTGATTGAGTGAATCTAATCATCCAATATACTGTAATAGTCAGAAGTTTAGGACTATGACTACAGGGTGATACCATATAACATCACAAA
>JAOVVB010167195.1:0-11509 GCA_028570985.1 Heterobranchus longifilis | reverse complement strand
GTGCTCGTCTACAACTCTCCCCAGATCAGCAGAGGGGGCGGAGCAACGACCGGGACAGCTTAGCAGGGGGAATTGGATAAGTACAACTGGGAGAAAAAGAGAGAGAAAAAAAAGTGTTTGTTTAGCATGTGGCTAAAATACAACTTAAACTCAGTTAAAACATGACTCAAAAATGTTTTTTGGGTCCTTGTCTATAATAATTCATATTTTAATAAGAATAACTAGGACATGCTTTATGCCTGAACTGTGCAAATCGCCACATTCTTTAGTTTTGGAGAGGGTCAGGGATAAACTGTGACAGCACAAAGTAAAAACTCCCAGTGAGGTTAGGCCCAGAGGTCTGAAATTTTATATAGGTGTGGTTGACAAGATGTAGAAGGTATGTGTATAAAAAGAGGTATGGGGTAACTATATATAGTAAAAATAAAATATAAAAAAAGAAACTGGTCACTGGCAGGCAGGTGGGTTTTAAGAGGTTAAGAAATATGTCTCCTCTCCAGCATGAGCGTGGTTCTTTAATGGGGCCTGGCTGATTATATTGGCTCTGGATGTCAGTAATAGATCAAAAATAAAGCCAGAGAGTCAGTTTGGAGTTTAAAAAGGAAAATTATACAGCCACAACTGTCTTGACTGCAGGCGAGACTGACTGATTTTCACTTAATTCCTCATTATTCAACAGTTCATGATTCAGTTGGTCATTATTGAAGCTTAATAATAACACAGTTATCTATTTGTTATCTGTTAATTCTGTTACAGAAACAGAGTGAATAAGCCTGTATTCCCATGTCTAGTGTGAGTGCGTCTAATCCATTAAATCCTCTCTATTGCAGCTCAAATGACATGTGGCGTGGATGAGTTCCGCTGTAAGGACTCGGGGCGCTGCATTCCGGCGCGCTGGAAGTGTGACGGAGAGGATGACTGCGGAGACGCTTCAGATGAACCCAAGGAAGAGTGTGGTAAGGACAGAGCGGCAGACGGAGAAAGAAAGGGAAAGAAGTCAGTCACAGGGCCACGCTTGTACTTATCGTGTCTGTTTGGTGCTCAGATGAGCGGACATGTGAGCCGTACCAGTTCCGCTGTAAGAACAACCGCTGTGTGCCCGGCCGCTGGCAGTGTGACTACGACAACGACTGTGGGGACAACTCGGATGAAGACAAGTGTGGTAGGCCCCCCCCCTTCTGTTTATCGTACTTTCTCCCACAGCCACAATCACAGCTAAATTGGTCTCATGCAAGAACACTTTCGTATTCGTATCTTAACTTTTCTCTTACCTCTGAGTGTGCCACGTCAGATTCGGAAAAAACTCCTAAATTCAGATAAAAAAATGTGTAAATGACCCGCATAAACATGATGAATTCCACATGTGCGTAAATGAGCGTACGTTCATGCAAATTGTAAATTAGCACAATTAATGCCCCAATAATACCATGCAAGGCTACACATCCTGCCCTGTATTGAAGTCCTTTTTTCGGAGATCCATAAAGTCTTAACATTTTTTACAGCGTCAGCAGTGGAATTGGGGGACCGAGGAATGGGAAAAAAGTAACGGGTGCTGTTAATGCTGTGTCAGAAGAAATGGTTTTATATGACAAACATCTTGATTGATGACTGCAACGGGGAGGAGCTCAAATAATTTAAGCAGTTTGAGATGTTTATATTGATATTGTAGTTTTATACAAGAGCATCAATAGGCTATTAAAATTAATGATGATATCGTTAGGCTATATGAATAGATTTTGAATTATAGCTCGTTATTGCGGAGTCAAACAGGATAACGTCAACATAATTATGAAGTGTAATTTATATAGGGTTTTCAAACTCAAAATTGTTTCACAGTAATTAAATATACAATCCATTAGTGAAAAACTGAGGTTTGGATAACAGCAGACTGATTGCACATTACTTCTACGACTAAATTGTGTGTGTTCGTGCAGAAGAGAAAATTCAAAATAGGAGAAAATTGGTGAATGTGGCGAGTTCTCCTGAATCACTCCTACAATCCACTTAAGAATAAATCTGTCTGTGCGAGTGGTTCTTGCACGAGGCCCATCGTATGTATTAAAGCAATGATTTCTAATCTGATATGAGCTCTACTGTGAGCAGACTGTTCAGATGCAGCGGGTTACAGTGGTAAGCAACGTATCACCTTTCACTCTGTGTTTGTCCGTTATATTTACTCAACTACTCGCATGGTTGAGACTTTGATTTCTTTTTTGCGTTAATTAGTTCTGTGGCCATTTGCACATCTCACATCATGTCATGTCTATTTTGCATTTCACACTGGCCTGTTGATGTGAGCCAGAGGTAGGTGTTTTCACAGTTTCAGCCATCCACAACCCCCAGTCCTCCGTGTTTCCCCCCCCAAGCTTCTCCTTTTGTTCTGTGAATCTTTTCCTTCTTTTCCAATCCCACTAGCTCCTTTTAGCTCCTCCGCTACATACGGTACAGAATGTTGCACCATCCCCACCCGTGTGCCCCCCATTTTATTCATGTACGTCTGGCTCTCAACAGAGCACCCTATGCTCTTTTTTGCAGTCTGCTCTGTTCCCACCTTTCTCTTCTCTTTTCCCCGTCCCTTACGCCTCTCCTCGCTCCTCGCCTCTCCGTTCCTGCCCCGTCGTCCTCTCTCACCCTCCTGAGCTGTCGTCTCTCTGTCCTCAGTGCCTCGTCAGTGTTCGGAGAGCGAGTTTTCCTGCACAAATGGCCGCTGCATTGCCGGGCGCTGGAAGTGCGATGGGGACCACGACTGTGCTGACGGTTCAGATGAGGTATCGCTTAGAAATGCACCAATCCACTTTTTTTTTACAGTTTTGATTCCGACACCTGAATTTGGATATCTGCCAATACTGATACCAGAGATTATTTTGTATAATACTTGCATTGCATTGCAATTTTTGCATTAAAGGTGCTGTAAGTGATTTACATTTTGTTAAAATAAGTGTTAAATAGCTCTACATTCTGACAGCCTTTGGTCAGTAATGTGGGTCCCTCCGCTCTGCAGTAAACAGGAAATACATTTCTGGAATCCTCTCTCCTGATTGGATGGAAACAGGATATCAGAAAATGTCTTTTCTGTTTACTGCAGAGCAGAGGACACACGTTACTGACAAAACACTCTATATCAGTGATGGCTGTCTGAATGTAGACATATTTAACACTTATTTAAAAATGTATTAATTAATTAAATACCACTTACAGCAACTTTAAAGTTTTCCAAAGCAATTTATTTGAACTGTTGGTAAGTTTTCACATACAAACAGGTGTAGGAGTGCAAATTTCTATGGCAGCTCCGTCTGTGCGTCTCACTCAGAATTCTGGGAGACAAAAAAAAAATATGGGGACTACTGGATATCTTTGTAGAACTCCTTAATTATTAATTAATTAATTCATATTAGCTACAACATTTTGGATATGGGCTTAAAATTGCATTATTACATATTTATAATTCATAAAAACATCAGCTGGAGGATCAGTACATGGATTGAGGACGTCAATCCAATATCCGATAACTGAATTACATCAGTGACGGTCCCCAATACCGATACTGGATCGGATCGGTCCCGACTCTGTCACTCAACCATCTCCTGCTCGATTGACATTCTGCTTTTGAGATTTGACACACTAGAGGCACTGACAAAAAATAATTCTTTGTTTTGCTCCAGAATGGCTGTGATGTGAAGTGTGACAGTGATCAGTTCCAGTGCAAAAACGGCCACTGCATCGCCATCCGCTGGCGCTGCGACGCTGACGTCGACTGTTTGGACGGCAGCGATGAGGAGAAATGTGACAGCGGTGGTAAGGAAGAACACACGCTTATTTTCCTCCTTGGATTCTCATGTGTCAGCAGCGGATGTCATGTGTCACTCATTCCTCTTTTCCTCTTTCTCTCACCGCCGTGTTTCAGTGGGGAGACACTGCCCCCTGGACGAGTTCCAGTGCAACAACACTCTTTGTAAACCTCTGGGCTGGAAGTGTGACGGCGAGGACGACTGTGGAGACAACTCCGATGAGAATCCAGAAGAGTGCGGTGAGAATCGCCGCGCTCCGACAGTCGACAGTGTTCTTTAATGCCACTTGATGCCTTGCTTGAAAATACAGTCTTCTCTCTTTCTTAATGTTTCTCTTCTTCTGTCCCTTAGTTAAATTCCAGTGCCCGCCCACAAGGCAGTTTCGCTGTCATAATGACCGTGTGTGTCTGCCGTTATCAAAACGCTGTGATACTGTCAACAACTGCGGGGACAACAGCGATGAAGACAACTGCCGTGAGTTTGTTTACTCTTCTATTCAATCATTTCAAAGAGAGACTTACTTGTTCAATGTAAAGTTAACTTATTAAGACCGGGCGCAACATTCTGTGTACGTGTATATCCCTTTAAGACGTTTGCATGTTTTTCCTATTAAAGCCTAATGAACATCAGGGCAAAGACAATTATTTCCAATAAAAGCCAAAGGTTTAAGTTCTCAAATGTTTTTTTGTTTTTTTCAGAGGCTGAGAAATAAAGGTTTTAGTGAACATTAGCAATTCTGTCAAGTTTTTCCGAAAACCCTCAGGTTTTAGGAGGTTGTTTTCAAACAATGCTTTGGTTTTAGAATTTTATTTTTTTACAGATAGGGCTGACTCAGTATGTGTTTTAAAGTGCTATTTTAAAGTTAGTTTTTATTTTATTTTTTTTAATTCTTAATCTTTTTATTGTGCATTATTTTTTTATTTTTTTTGTGCTTTTTATGCTATTTTTTTAACTGAGTTGTGTTCATACCACGCATGGTGAATTTGCACGTTAAATAAAATAAAATTAGATTAGATTTTTATTTGATTGTTAGAGGGCGCCTTAGGTCTTAATGGGTTAATAATTCAAGAATGCGTTTTATTAAATTGCAATAGTGACAGGCCTCTAAATCATGTATTGGGAAGACTTGTGCATGTAATAATTAGGGTAATAATGACCTCTCTGTGACCCCTGTACTCCTCCAGCACCGCCTCCTCCCACACCAGTGTGTCAGAAAGATGAGTTCCAGTGCTCTAACGGCCGCTGCATCAGCTCTGTCCTGCGCTGCAACTACTTCAATGACTGCGAGGATTATGGTTCTGATGAAAGGAACTGCAATAAGAAAGGTGTGTTGTGTCACAGTGCAGATGTCTTAATGACGGTGTGAATTCTGCGCGGCCGTCGGTGTGAATGCCTGCGACCTGCTCCTGTGCTTGCAGACACGGTGCTGAACGACTGCCGCAGCAACAGGACGGTGTGCGGAGACGGAGACGAAGCTCATTGCGTGGTGAACGGCACCGACTCTTTCTGCTCCTGCAAACCCGGCTTCCAGTCCAGTGGACGTAACAAATGCGAAGGTACGGTTTTTCTCTGCCCTTTGCTCCATTTCGCACGTGTCATTTTATGTTACGCTTACAATCCGCTCGTGAAAACTATGTGCATCACGTGGCCTCGGGGTGTTTCACAGATAAGAACGAGTGTCAGCAGTTCGGAGTGTGTTCCCACATCTGCAACAACACCAAGGGTTCCCACAAGTGCAGCTGCCACAAGCACTTCATCAGAATCAATGACACCTGCAAGGCTGATGGTGAGTACTTCTGCCATAACTGACACTTTTTGGTTTTCCAAGCAGGGGCGGAAATATGGACAGTGCAGGCAGTGTAGTTGCACTGGGGCCCCTGGGGTGGGGTGGGTGCTCGTAAAGAGCGCGGGCCCTCCAACATGTGTTGGGTGCAGAAAGGGCCCTTGTAATTGATTCAGATTCAGGATTGCCACCTCAGAAATACGTCTGTGTTCAAAGAAGAAATCACCTTAAATTTAAAAAATGGTGCAATTTGCTAAATATGCCCTCGAAAAGGCAAACACATCTCTGTCATGGTTTTATTTACTGTAGCATTCTTTATCAAAATTAGATGCTTATTCAACATAAACTATAAAACCTATAAATAAACTATTAAAAAAAGACCCTATTCAATTAATTGAATAATTTCTTATTTCCTTTGGTATTTTTGTCATATACAGATAAACACTTGATGTTGTCCAATGTCAAGTCTCTATTTGATCATGTGACGAGATGATGCAATGTACGGTTGCTAGTTTAGGCGCAAAATCTAGAAAATCAAGACTGACGCATGTGGTGTGTGTGCGTGTGTCATGTTTCATAGTAACTAGCATGCAGTAGGGTCAAAATAGCGTCAAATTGCTCTCCTACAATGACCTGTTTTTCCATTTCCTGGCCTGACATAATTTCCTCTGCTCCCCCCCAGCTCCGAGACAAGTGCTCTACATCGCTGACGACAGTGAGATCCGCAGCCTGGACCCTTCCATGCCAAACTGGCGCTATGAGCAGGTCTTCCAGGGCGATGCCAACGTGCGCATTGATGCCATGGACCTGCACGTCAAGGCGAACCGCATTTACTGGACAAACTGGCACACGGGGCGGATTTCTTCCTACGATTTGCCTTCTTCCTCCTCCTCCCCCAACAGCAACCGGAACCGACGCCAAAGTGACTCGAGGGTCACGGACGTAGAGGTAAGTGTGTATATATATATATATATGCTTGTGCTTATGCGTGCGTATTATGTAAACACAAGACAGGTTTGTGTGCAATTCTGGAGGTTCTCAGTGTTTCTCTGTCTCCGTGTTCAGATCCCTGATCTGAAGATGCCCCGTGGCATTGCTGTGGACTGGGTGGCCGGGAACTTGTACTGGACCGACTCGGGCAGAGACGTCATCGAGGTGGCCCAGATAAGTGGAGGACGCCACCGCAAAACCCTCATCTCCGGCATGATCGACGAGCCTTACGCCATTGTAGTCGATCCCCAGAGAGGGTGAGCGGGGGGGGGGGCAGCGACACAATCATGCAAATGGAGTTTTGATTTTGATAATAGCAGTGATAAATGGAGCTGTTTACATTTCCTTCATCAGGAAAATGTACTGGGCAGACTGGGGGAACCATCCAAAGATTGAAACGGCTGCTATGGACGGAACCATGAGAGAGACGCTGGTGGAGGAAAACATCCAGTGGCCAACTGGTAAAACATGCACACACACATACAGAGTTCAAGGTTCATTTATTTGTCATTTTACAACACAGGGTTGCACAAATGTAGGTTGTAGCCTCTTCATGCTACACACACGTAGATCATATTTACAGATATTTGAATAGAATAAAATGAAATAAAAGACAGTTACTTATATACAAATTCTTATATATAGAGAATGTGAAGGTACATCACAAATTTTGGTATGGGGCGCCACCTTTGTCTGCTACAGTGGTTACCTACTTACCTTTTGTTTTATTTGGCTGAAAAGATGTTTTATTCGGTCAAATCTGATCTTTCAAATCTTTTCTAATACTGCTCTCTCTCTGTACAGGTCTGGCGGTGGACTACTTCAACGAGCGTCTGTTCTGGGCCGATGCTAAACTCTCCTTGATCTGCAGTGTGAGGCTGAATGGCAGCGATGTGGTCGTGGCTGTAAACAGCATTAAGAACAGTTGAGTGGCACAGACATGTTGTAATTCATACCAGTGATCAGTCTTTATTAGTCAGGACCGGAGATTTTCCATGTGGGTGGGCAATGCAAGAATGTGTATTTTAGCATGTGTATCAATCTCAGAACCCATCGGCTATCGTCGTTTTTTTAACGGCGATTTAACCTCTGGGAGGCAGCGGGCAAGTTTTCAGGGCTTCCGGTGGAGCTCGCTTGAGTCGATTCCGCTCCGTGCGCCACTTTTTTTTCAAAGGCAACTGTGTAATCCTACTTCAAACGTTTCTCCACATAACACACAAACATCGATACTTTTTGTAGGTGTTTTAGGTCCAGACGACATTTCGAGCAAGTCCCGCCCCCGCTCAGACGTGATTGGTCAATAAAACTCAAACTACAAACGGAAACCAGCGCGCTTCCGATTCCAAAATCTTGTTTCAATGTGCAGAATCTGTTGATAGAGATTACATGTTTACTGTCTGTGAAGCTTCCGTAACGTGTCTCCTCTGTTTCTCCACAGAGCTCCATCACCCCTTCAGCATCGATGTCTTTGAGGACTACATCTACGGCGTCACCTACATCAACAACTACGTCTTCCGGGTGAATAAGTTCGGCAAAGGCCCCATTGAGAACCTGACAACGGGAATGAACCACGCCACAGATATCTCTCTGCACCACCGCTACAAGCAGCCCGAGAGTGAGTAGCAAACAGACACAACAGCAGCAACGCTCCCTGAAACAAAGACGTGAAGAAGAGATAGCCAAAGCAGGTAGGTATTAGTTCCTATTTTTTTTTAATACGGGCTCTTTCTCTGTCTCTGTCAGTGACTAATCCCTGCGACAGGAAGAAATGTGAATGGCTGTGTCTGCTGAGCCCCAGTGGACCCGTCTGCATCTGTCCCAACGGACGCAAGCTGGACAACGGTACATGTGTGGAGCTGCCCACTCCCACACTGTCTCCTATCTGTGAGTAAACACACACACACACACACACACACACACACACACACACACACACATGTTTAATGTATTCTTTGTTTAATATTTCATTTTCTGCGTGTGTGTGCTGGCAGATGACTAATGACTGGCAGTACATTGCCATGGTTGTGGATCGCCTCTTCCTCTGGCTTTTTGTCATCATCACCACTCTGGGCACCCTCGCCATGTTCCTGGATGCCAGCTTCAATCACACCCCTGAGAACCCTTTCCCATGAGTGTATCCTGACTAAAAATGCGCGCGCGCACACACACACACACACACACACACACACACACACATCTATGTTTTTTTTCCAAATTGTGTGTTTAAAAAAAAACAGCATCTGTGACCACCCATCTGTCTCTACATACTTTCTAGCATATGCTTAAAGCCTGGGAATTGTTTCACCACAAACTGGATATTTTTCACATTGTAGTTTCTTTATCCATTCAGAAGAGGGCAGCAGAGTGTGAGTTATGAGTTACATTTAGTACATTTGTTAGTACTGTACTTGTTGTAGTGTTAATCTTGCATGGACTCATGATTAAATAATTTCCTGCCTGTAATGGATTCTTTAGATTCTGCAGCATCACTCACGTCTTCATACAATTCCGGACTTTTCATGCATTAATATAATAAAGTCACTGGGAATGGTGTGTATAGGGAACATGGTTACTCTGATAATACAGAGGATTTTGTACATTATACAATGGATGTTTGATGTAATGCATTGCTTTGGGGGGGGGGGCACCCTCAATGAACTTTCATCTAATATTTTAATAGAAACACATTCATGCAATTATCCAATCAGCCATTTGTGCAATGCATAAACTCATGCAGATACAGATAAGAGCATGTAAACATCAAACATCAGTATGGAGAAAAAATATGCTCTCAGTAATTTAACGGTTTAATATTTGTTGTTACCTGACAATTGATTTGATCTTGTTTTAATCTTCTGCTCAATGTTGGTGAGCCTGTGTCCACTATAACATCAGATTAGTGTTTTTGGCTGTCAGGACTGAAACCCAGCATCCATGTGAAGACTTGATGTGTTATGCATTCTGAGATGCTTCTCTTCTCTGATAGCCTTTTTATCTCCTCAAACCAGCCTGGCATCTGAACCTCCTTACTAACAAGACATGTCCAGCCACATAATTATCACTGACTGGCTGCTTTTTAGAAATATTCAAACCAGCTGATCTGGGAAAACAACTATACCATGGGCATAAAGTTCAAATTTTTCCTCCATTCTAATGTTCAGTATGAATATTACCTGAAGCTCGGCATGACTTTACACATTGCGTTGCTGCCACATGATTGGCTGAGTAAATAACCTGCATGAACAAGCAGGCGTCTAGTCCGTTGGTATTAAACTGAAGTAAAGACACAGGATTCATGTCACCAGGTAATCATTAGGGTTAGAAAGGTTAATTAAGCTGGGAACACACCACCTCCATATACTGTATGACCTAAGAAAAAAAAAGTTTGTCTCATTCCTCAAATCCATTCTTTCGATTCATGAGATTGGAATTGATAAACCAGTCAAGGAAATGTTGTGTATATCATTAAATTACAAGATATACAATTATTGAAATTTGTAACTTTCTAAAGGTATGTTATGTATATTTATTATGCATTTAATGCTAATTAAAAATTAATTATAATTCTGTGTCTAATTCTTGAATTAATGAGATCATTTTTAAAATATACATTTATTGGTATCATTTCTTACACATGCATTTTAAACAAATAATTGAGTCAGTGTACATCAGTGTAGATGCAACTTTGCTACTACAGGTGCATCTTAGTAAATTAGAATATCATCAAAAAAAATATTTTTTAGTAATTCAATTCAAAAGTAAAACGCATATATTATATAGATCCATTACACACAGAACGATATATTTCAAAAGTGTTTATTTCTTTTCATTTTGATGGTTATGGCTTACAGCTAATAAAAACCCAAAATTCAGTATCTCAGAAAATTTGTTAAGACCAGTAAAAAAAAATTATGTCTGAAATTTTGGAATACGGAAAAGTATGAACATGTACAGCATTCAATACTTGATCAGTGCTTTGTTTGCATGAATTTCTCCAACAATGTGGCGTGGCATGAAGGCGATCAGTCTGTGGCACTGTTGAGGTGTTACAGTATGTAAGCCCAGGTTGCTCTGATAGCAACCCCCAGCTCCTCTGCATTGTTGGGTCTGGTGTCTCGCATCTTCCTCTTCACAATACACTATAGATTCTCTATGGGGTTTAGGTCGGGCGAGTTTGCTGGTCCATCAAGGATACCATCGTCCTTAAACCAGGTATTAATACTCTTGGCAGTGTGGGCAGGTGCCAAGTCCTGCTGGATAATGAAATCAGCATCTCCATAAAGCTGGTCAGCAGATTGAAGCATGAAGTGCACTAAAACTTCCTGGTAGACGACTGCACTGACCATGGACCTGATAAAACACGATAGACCAACACCAGCAGATTACGTGGCTCCTTAAACTGACTGTGCAAACGTTACACTGGACTTCAAGCATCTTGGAGTCTGTGCCTCTCCTCTCTTCCTCCAGACCTTGATTTCCAAATGAAATGCAAAATTGACTTTCATCTGAAAAGAGCGCAACAGTTCTATCCTTTTTATGCTTAGTCAGGTAAGACTACTCTGTGCATGGTGGCTCTTGAAGCACTGACTCCAGCTGCAGTTTACTCCTTTACTCCTGCGTTTATCCTGGTTGCTTTTTCTACTACATTTTTACCTTCCATTCAACTTTCCATTGATGTGCTTGGATATAGCACTCTGTGAACAACCAGCTTTTTTAGCTTTTGTGTTTTATCCTCAGTGATCGTCTTTTGGACAACAGTCAAGTCAGCAGTCTTCCATATGAATGTGTAGCTACTGAACCAGACTGAGAAAGACTCAGGAAACCTTTGTAGGTGTTGTGAGTTAATTATCTGATTAGAGTGTGACACAATGAGTTCAATTCAATTCAATTTTATTTGTATAGCGCTTTTAACAATTGTCATTGTCGCAAAGCAGCTTTACACAATCAA
>JAOVVB010167176.1:0-11509 GCA_028570985.1 Heterobranchus longifilis | reverse complement strand
TGACGGGTGGATGTTGTGATATTAGCCTAGGTTGAAATCGGTTAGTACTAGCTTATGTAGGCATGTGTCATTGTTTTACAGGAAGAAATACATTTGGATTTCAATGTTTTTTGGTATAAAAATACAAAGAAATGCAATTTTTGTACAGTTTTTGGCACAAATGCGCACCATGACATGAAGAGGTGATCTAAAAGGGTTGAAAATGCATTTTTCATTTCAGCTCGACTTTAAGATAGTAATGTGGCAATTACAGTATCACCTACATTTTTCAATTGACTAGACTTGTGTGCCTCTGCATCCAACAAAAAGGCAAAAAAACTACTTTGTGGTTGTTTGTGATGTGGCATGCTGCAGATAATGTTATACATCTGAACTGCCAATGCTGTCTCCACCCTTAATCACTGAGATATGTTGTGGTAATTCACAAAGGACACGCTGGACAAAGATGTGAGGTCATAGTTGCAGAGGCCATGGGACATCCACAGAGGTGTGTACAAAGTATTAACAGGTCTACCTTGCCTCTGGTGCACCAGCCTTGGAACTGGTTTCATAATGGCAGTGGTTTTTGTTGTGACAGGAAAGGCTGGGCTGGGCTAGGTTGCAATAATGTCTAGTCAATCTATTCCTTCCCCTGAAGTAATTGTCCTGAAGCAAAAGATGAGCTCATTGAGAGATGAGTACAATATACTGCAGCTGTAGCCAAATACTACACCTGACATTTGTGAATGGCTTCTAGGCAGGCACCAGAAGCAACTTCTACCAAGAGGTCATACATTTGCATCAAAAAGACACTCTGGTAGAAAATAAGGAGCTCTTTCAGATGGTGGAAGTTAACTTGTAGTGACTGATGAAGTGGACCTTCTGACAAGCTGAGGGGACACTACACTATAAGCCAGCAGTGACAGGCTAAGAGCAGAACCACTTTCCTCAATTTGACAGCCTGAACTGGAGCACTTCACTGCAAAGAGCTGGGAACACTCTGAACCACACAAATAAGAAACAATTCCCTTCTTGACAAAGTCTGGCACAGAAACACAGAAGAGAAAAACAACACCGACTGGTCCAAATGAAGAAAAAATGTGCCATTTACAATGATTGATAATTAGCAATTCGTAATCATAACTAGGGCTGTCCTCGATTAAAGAAAAAAGTGTCGACTAACACTCATTTTCACAAAGAATCAAAGGCTTTTTCTTAAGTTTGTGGAAGACTTAGGTGTGCATATTTGGTGGAGGGTTTGGGGGTGCTACCCCAAGAACATTTTACATTTTCCAATTAAAATTATGAAACAATTTCACATCATTTTGGACTGTAACATTGTAATATAAGACTGGTATCAGAACTATTTAACAGTTTAAATCTGTAGGCTACACCCACTCCCACAGAATGATTCTTGTGGGAAATTAGGATCTCTGTAGCAGGAAGAAGTAATATGATACATCAAGAAAAGTAGGAGGCTATACAAATGCCTAACAAAGAAGAATAGGTGTGTGTATTAAAGCCTACAGCACAGTAGGTGTGCAAGACACAACGTGGCCCATATTTACATTAGTCTAATATTTTACCACTGCAATTTGAATGGCAGCCATATGTCCCCTTATCAAAGTATTTGCAAATATGACATGCACTATGTTCTGTGATGAAGTAGTTTATGGATGTCAAATGATGCCATGTCAGAGGTGTGTGTGTTTGCAAGTGTGTGCGGATGTGAGTATAAAACGCAAGTGTGCAGTAAACCTAAAATCTGTCTGCCTATACCTAAAGGTCAACATCCATATTTTATTTTGACACTCCAACATCTCATTAATAACTCTACAGCCAGTCTTTACACACTGTACTGAGTTAGACTGAAGAAAACAAGGCCTGGTGCAGCAGCAGTATCGCTTTGAAAATGTCTATGGATGTGGCTTTGCAGATTCCCAGACAGAGCCTAACAAAATAAATAAAAAGCCATGAACTGGGGTCATCCTGCATATAAGAAGAGGTCAGCTGAGGTCAAAGGGCATCCTGTGGCTCGGAGTTGCAGATGTGGTTGTGTGCAGAGCAGGGCAGCATAGGGTTTTAGTTTGGGTATAGCATTACCCTAATGAGTGAGTGACAAATAAATAGACTGGAGGCTGGAAAAAGCATACAGAGATGAATGCTTTGAATGCAGTGTTCAACTCCCACACTTTGGAAATTAATCGTTTACCTAACTTAATTTTTCTACATCATCTTTTAAATCATCTGCCTTTACATCCCATCTTACGATCAAAACCAAATTTTGCTTCGATCGCTGCACTGTGTGAAGGGTGTCAAACTGTTCTGTATGAAACGCATGCTCATGGGCAAGTTCATGTCGGGACTTTTTAAATCACTGAGTTTTGTCTAGACTGATCTATATGAAATGTGTCCTTCCTAAGATAACTTTTGTTATGAAATGACACTATAAATAAAATTGAATAGAAACTGAAGTCATCAAAAACGTCATTGTCTCCCAATACACGATCATATGCAATGCTTTAACAGTATATTGTGGTGGAATTTCTTGTGCAGTTGTTTCCTCCTGCTGCATCTCACAGCCTCGTCCATCTGTTGTTGAGGTCACTAAACAAACAAACCTTTAATAGCAGAAAGTATATTTGCTCGTGTGTACCAGACACACCAAAGACCATTTTTATATTTGGAGCATATTGTGCTAGCTCCCAGTGACCTACAAAGACCTGGACCTCTATTTTAAGCAGGAGGAAGAGAGGGGTACACAAAATGCAAGGTGCAACAGTATTGAGATACTACAAATTCTTCTAATGAGGGAAAGAAACCAGACAAACTCTGGCATTTTACAGTGTAGGACCCATACTCCTTCTGTTGCTTGAGGACTGTGTATAATAGGGCTGTGCCATAGCATATCAGTTGCGATAATACCAGTATAAATTTGTCCATGATTAAAAAAGTCTCATATCATGATATCAATGATATAGTGACATGATGTGTTGATGCATATCCTAGTGCGTAGCCTAAGCGTTCTTGTCACCTGGGCACAGACCAGAAAGATAACAAACATGGCTGAAAGCCAGAGCAGCGCAACAGCCTCTAGACGAGGATTTAGAAAAGGGGAGCTAATATATTCTGCTGCTATCACCAATAACACATTATTCAGTTTTTTATTTTTATTTTTTAATATCGTCATGAATATCGTTACCGCAAACTACCCTGAAATATTGTGATATTATTTTAAGGCTATATTGCCCACCCCTAGTGTATAAAAAATATCTCACCTAAGTAACGAGCCAAAACAAAACTGTCCTGTTACTGACAGACTGCAATGTACTGTGTTCATTCCCTACCCTGCACTTTGTTCAACCTGTGCCAATTTATCAATGAAATATGCAGGAGTCCTGGGATCAAATGGCAAGTCTTTACCTGGAGTTTGGTGCATGATTCCAGGGGTGTCAATGCCAGGATGGGACCTGCTGTACCCCTGGCTAGCGTCCCACTCCGACTAGTCAGATCGGAGGGCCAGAATCAACTTTCCTACTTCCTGCAAACATCCTACAAAGTGGAAGATAAGTTCAGATCCAAAGTCCATGGCACAGTGAGGGGGCGAAGGAAAAAGCAAAAAGAAGAAAGTCCAAACAACCGAAAAAAGGGGCCACCCAAAACTCAACTTTTTTCAGAGTAAAGGGGAGAGCATGGGAGAAAGAGAGAGGGGTCAGCTTCGGTCGGTGTCACTGCTGTTGAGAGCCAACCGACTGTGAGACAGGTTGTGGTGACTCTCCAACCCCCATCCTTTTGTCCATGTGTGTGCGTGTTTATGTGTGTAATAGAGACAGAGAGTGAGACATAGGGAGAGTGTGTGTGACTGTTTAATCTGCCCCTCCCTCCCCTAGTGCTGTATGTGTGTGTGTGCGTGCAGACGCTCCCCACCCCCAATCTATCTGCATTCACTGGCAGTCAGATTAAATGGTCAGAGTTGGCGATTAATACTGTGCTGTCCGGGCCAGTGGGTAGCAGGCAAGCATGCTGTGTGGCTCCTGCCTCCCCTGCAGCCTGAGAGGATTAGCCCGCTGCTAATGCTAGGCTAAACGCTAAGCTCCAGCCAACAGAAAGGCAAAGGGGGCAGGGGGGCAGGAGCCCTCCTTTCTAGCCCCAGGACAGGCAGTCAGGCCTGGATAACAGGTGCCTTCAGAGGAGGGTGCTACTGCATTTGTTGCACATGGCAGCTACAGGTTTCAGCTCAGATGATAGGAGGTACAGTATGTCTAGAGTCACCTTGTCACTCTCCATGGCTTTTGACAACATGTTTGACAAAGAGGTCCATGAATAATAGAAATGGTTGTTGTCTTATATTGACATTTTGCCATCCCTTCTACAATATGCTTGTTATGCTAATAGAAACTGGTCAATGATTGATTAGTTTAGAGTTGGCATCCAAATTGATATGAGATGACCATGTCAGAGATGAAGAATCACTAAAAAGCACTCATATACATCAACCAATGTCGATCAAAACTCCATTGCATCTCCAGCTCAGCTCATCTAATCAATCAATAAGTTGTATTTGTCACATGAAATCGTACAAGGTACAGTTCCAAATGTAATTCCATCAGATCCTTCAACTTGTGCACGATTCATCATAAAGCAGAATGTGGCCGCCAGATCGGCACACAGAAAAAGAGTCACCCGGGTGAATGATACCGTCCAGCACTGCAGGATCCAGCCAAGTCTCTGTGAAAGGACACCACAGCTCCCGACATCCTGCTGGAAACTGACAAGAGCACGGGGACCACCCAGCTCACCGTCCATCGCCTGCACAGTGTTCAGCAGGATGCCAGGCAGAGAAGATCCATGAAACACAGCTGCCCACTGTTTAATACATAGCTGCTGCAATGATGTAGCTGATGAGGATCCTAATAAACTAAACTAAATGCTTTGATGTAGAGGTGGAGATGGACGCAAAGATGGTCTTGCTTGTCCACGTGGTCTGGATCATAGCTGAAACCCATCTTCTCCACCTTTCCCTCAGTGTTTACTCTGATGTTTACATTTTAAAACCATAACCGGCCAGGTCAGCAGAGTCGGCAGGAGACTACCGAGTTGATTACCCTATCCTGATGAGCAACTTGTAACATCACCATCCAGTGCAAAAAAAAGAAAAGCACAACTATTATTTGTAAAATAGACGCAAGAGCATACATTTGCATACATTTGGCAGAGCTGACGGAGAGGCGACTGGAGAGGTCAGCACCTTCTAGTTTTAGCACATAAAAAGTCCATATTTTTCTTTTTATGTAGATGAGAAACGAAGACTGCATTGTTCCTAATAAATTAAAAGTTTGGCTAAAGTTGATCTGGACAAAACAAACAGTCTTACTTATCCATGCATAATACCCACACTAAGCACCTTTGAAATAAAGACTGTATGACAGCATGACCGTCATTTAAAACTAATGATAAGTGTCGAACAACTTAGCAGTTACCCGATGAGATCATGCTCACTGCAAGTGCTCACAATCATCTCTTCATTTCCTCCCCTCTCTCGGCCTGTTTTCTTCTATTATTTATGGTTTAAGTGAGCTGGACATGCTTGCCCTATGAGGAAACAGCAAACCCTTAGTATGAGAATCATGTCTTGTCAAGGAAAAGCAATTATTTAGAAGACCAACAAACTTTTTGTGTTGTCTTGTCCTTTTTATATCACAGTCAAGTCAAGCGTAGAGCTGTGAAAGACTGCATGACTGAAGCTAAGTGAATAAGGTGAAAATCCTAAAAACATCATCTTTATGTCACATTCATATTTGATCATCCTCCTGTCTCCCTGGGAGCACACCCTCCCTCAACCAATCTGCTGTACAAGTTCTCCTGTCACATTTTAAAAAAGAAAGGTGTAGCCTAATGGATGAATTGACATAAAATACATATAAAATAGTGCTAAGCAGGTGCTCCATTGCATCACAGCAGTATCACTGCAAACCTCCACCAGCACTGCTGACTTTACAGTATATTACATTTTCTGTTTTAAGGGCAGCAGCATGCTACAGATTCAGAAGGACCCTGGAAAGCTCAATTTACTCTCTATTCTTGTTAGTTGACCCACATTTGCCCAAACCACAAATCTGACTGACAGATTCAGTCTGTAATACTACAATACCCACATAACATTGCCCATCGCTGTTTGCACTCTAGTTCACTATTAATGCTTCAGACCTTAATCCCAAATCAGACAGAAACGGGTTACTGAAAGCAACTGCCCCTGGAAACACGACAACAGCAGCTCTCGTCAACAACGAATGAAAAGGAATAAAATTAATGAATATATAAATGAATAGGTAAATATTAATAAACAATACAGCAAATATTTAGCTTCCAGATGTTTTGAAATTCTGGTAGGGCTGCATGGGCAATAATTCAATATGATAATTTATCATCTTTCAATGGAATCATATTGTGATAAAGTCATATTGAGATACCGTGATACACAATTATGTTGTCAATTGATAATAACAAGCATATTAGGAAAGTGTATAGTTGGGAAAATGTATTTATTCCCCCGCTATAATTTCACTTGAAGCGGTTATGTTTATTTTGCACTAAAGTTCTTAATTAAATGAGAGAATACTCAGTACTTTTCATTTCTCAAGTATTTACTTCACACAGGTGTATACAAAAATATGCTTTGCCATGTGGTTATTTCATATAGGCTATTATTTATTTATCTATTCAATTACCAGAAAATATGCTATCAGCATATGAAATAACCTATATTGGGATACAAGATTTTGGCCATATTGCCCAGCTTAACTTCTGGAATAAAAACAGTTGTGACTGCAGACTCATCCTGTTGACTGACCGCTCTGCTCACTGATGCATTATAACCACACACACGTGTTAAGTGGACTGCACCTTCACTCTCATCTGCTGCCCTTGTGTTGACCCAATCTTGCCTTATCAGCTGGTTTCCACACACGCACACAAACACGCACGCACACACACACTGTGCTTTCTCACCAGACTTGTCAGCCACCTGTCTCCAGATGGCTGAGCTTGATGGGTTAAGAGGACTTTTCTGCAAGAGCAAACAGTACACACACACACAAGCATCTACTATCCAAGCTCTTGGCACATGTATTCATCATTAACATCCTGCTAACAAAAACACACGTACATTTTAATGCTCCACAACTTCAGATCTTCTTTTTTTCAGACTGTCTACTCCTGTAACTCTCCAGAGACTTTAACATCTTTCTGCCCCGGTAGCATCTCTGTCCCAGATATTAAAGCCCTCTCACACACGCACACGCACGCACACACACACTTTAATAGTTTAAATGAAGCTCAAACTGCACTCAAGCATGCAAATGCATTGTGCTCTCCACTTAACATCCTGCAGTTTCCCTCTATCCTTTCTCTCCATACCTCTTTTCTTCCTCCTGCGAGCATCTCTCCGTCTCTGTCCTTCCTCTTCCTCAGTGATAGTGAAGAGTGCCGGGATGGCTGAACGGCTGCCTCCCTTCCCCAGCTTCCACTTGCCCCGCGAGCACCCACCTCCACCTCCTCCTCGATCTCGTCCTTTAATCTCTGGCATCGCCTGCCCTGTTGCTAACTGTCGAGCCCTTGGCTATAACTCACCCAGCCCCTGCCCATCCCACCCTGCAGTGGTGGGTGGGTGGGGCAGGTCAGGGGTGGACACCAGAGGATGGTGGTGGACGGGGTCACCCCTAAAAGCCTTCTTCTCAGTGAAGACGCAGATGGCTAACAGCTAAGGCTAGCAGCTAGTTCCTCTGGCTGCACATTGCTGCTCTGTGTCTGAGACAGCAGAAAGAAAAGAGGAGGAGGACACAACAGAACGAGCAGGAGAGATAGAAGAAATTAAATTACGAAATGCGGGAGATGAGAGAAAAAGGGATGAGAAAAAAGGAGACTGTTAAAGAAGGTCAAAGAATAAAGTTCAGAGAGATGATGAGGGAGAGCGTGAAAGAGAGACAAACAGAGCTGCCCACTGTGCCATGTCTACGATGGCAGTGCCAGGCAGAGACAGAGTGAAAGAGACGGAGAGTGCGACAGAGTCTGAGGATGAGCTCTTGTAGTCTGGCTTAGAAAAGAAGACATAATCCACAAGACTGGCTCGGTCAAAAGATGGAAAGATTGCACTTCTGTTGACTCCCTCACTCCTCAAGAGATGCTGCTGCTGCTGCTGTCACTACTGTTACTGCAGCCCCCCCTTTCCCTCCCCGCCTCTCTCTTGCTGGGCCTATTCTGTAAACTTGTCAAAAGAATCACATCACACAGGCACTGGCTGTACACACACACACACACACACACACACACACACACACACACACTCTGGCCCACAGATACACGGTTAACAGAGGGTAGCAGGGCCGTTAAAATATTCAGTGCAAATCCAGCGGTGGAAGGTGAGCCGGTACCGGTAAAGGGTTTCCCTGACAACAGCAGCACGTGGACCAATGATGCAGTGGCAGGGTGGAAGTAAGAGAGCAGAGAAACACTTTAATGTAATGTACACACACACACAACTAGGGATGCACGCCTACGCACACACCAAAGCAAATAATGCAGTACTGGTGCTGCCTCTGTGGAAGGGGTGTGTTCATAGAGCACATGGTATATGTCCCCGCCCCATTCTCCACTTAAAGAGCCATCCGCTATTTGACATGGGTAGTACAGTAAATATGGAAATCTTTCTATTCATGTCCTGCTGGCTCTTTACAGAAACAGAAGGACACAAAAGGATCAATATGCAGATCAATAGTAATATCTGAGCAGTATTATCGGATACTAAGTTGTGCTTCACTTTAATTTTATACACTGACACTGCAAATGCACAGGATATAAAAGGGTGAGAGTTGAGAAATAAAGATGGGAAAGAGAGAGAAGACACACCGTGGAGGGGGGGGTTAATAGGCCACATTATTGGAGGCCATGTCCAATAACAGTGCAAACATCAGCCTGAGCAACCATTATAGTGGCATGTGCTTGCATCTGCTTATCTCACATCAACCAAAGCAAATACACATGGAGATTAAACAACCAGCACGACAGGTCGAAATCTTCCTCCAAGATGCTGTGGCTCAAAACAACAAGGCAACAAAGTGATTAAAGACACAACCACTGATAGGGCAACTTGGCTGAAACCCATCACAGGTGCACGTCCTCTTGTAGGTGGCCTTACATTTAGGTAAACTTTTGCAAAGCAAATAGCCCAAAATAGACTTTCAGCACAAAAGAAGGCATAGGATTCACAATTCCTTCAAATACCTCATGATATAAAAGCATTCAGGACAAGACTTGCTGCCTCATCTCCTTAGGGAGCACATGCTATACAAACACACATTCATGAAAGAGCAATCTGATCTTTGTCCCTGCAGGATAGAGTAATGCTGTAATCCTACCCTCAGACTTAAACCGGAGAGGCTTGGCTACACACCCTTCTCACACCTTTTGAATATGTGTGGACTAGTGTATAAGAGAAACACAGACATGGAGATGATATGTCGTATAAACAGATACATTTAGCAATGCAAGTAGCATAAGCTTATTGTTACATTTCAGTCTAAAGACAGCTTATAGCAATTTTAGTTGACATGCTCCCTTCAAGTAAAACAGGTGGTTATGTTTTACGTGAATGCACATAGGCTGTGAATTTAGCTCTAAATATAGGTATAGTAATACTACTAGCCTATACTATCCTTCGTTTCTCAGAACACAACACAATGATTTGTCACCAGTGTCAGCACAAACATTAATGGAAACTTAGGGAAAACGCTGGAAAGCGTTTGTCACTTGCATATTTTGGGTATTTAGAAGTGCTAATCAGTTTGTCATATAGCAAGATAAAGCTAAATGCTAATTCTTCTGTGTTTACTACACTGGGGCCCTGACATTAGGTTTGACACAGTATAAAATACAAACTATTACTGCCACATGTATGCCTCTGCCAACCAGTCAAGTTTCAGTTTACATCCATGTCTGTCCAAACTCATATAATATGTAGTAGACTTTGAAAGAATTTAAGAAATGGTATTACGTGTATTTTGTCATAATTCTTATTTGAGTTATGGTCAGAAACATGTTTTGTGAGGTCACGGTGACCTTGACCTTTGACCACGTACGGATAACCCGAAAATATAATGCCTCCGTCCACAGCTGTCCCTGGCACGGAGGCATAAAAACTACAATAGCTGCATTACAAATAAGGCTAACTTTCAATTCCAACATCAACATCAATTCCCAACTGAACACTCTGCATCACTGGTGTTTGCAGAGATACCTCCACACAAGAAAATCCTACAACCCACATGATGTGGACAAGATGATCAAAGAGAGGGGGAAATCCAGATTTCTATCTTGCAAACAAGGGCAATTTAATGAAATGGTAAAAACTAAAATAAAAAAGGAAAAGATCCTGCTTGAAGGGGAGAAAATAGGGGTAAACTGCAACACATTCACACAACATGACCCACGCTCTGAGGTGTCTCGCAGTAGCAAACAGTAAAAAAGCTACTTGTCAGCTGATATAGGAACAGATATTAAAACTGGTTTTGCCAAAGAGAGCGAAAACATACACAAAACATTTTTGTGCAGGCATATTACAGGGCAACTATTGGATGGCAGAGATTAGAAAATGGCAGATTTGAGAAAACAGCTGATAATCCCGTAGGACAGTGATCACAACATTAGAGCCAGCTTCACTGTTATGGTCAAAGGTGCAGTGGTGCAGTGTATCTTTACAGCTCACAGCAGCAAGGAAATATAAGATAAATAATGCATATGGAAATAAGTTGTTTATAAGCTAGCAGCAGGATTGGAAAGCCTGAAAGCATCACGTTATAGGAAATGGATGCAGAGAGTTTGCAGCAGGGTTATATTAGACTAACATAAGCAGGCGTTCATGGGGAAACTGAAAGAGGATGATAATGGCAAGGATAGAAAGAGGAGAAAAATAATGACGAGGGAACAAAGCTGCTATGGTGATGTTAACATGTCTTAGTTTGTTAGAAATTGATTGTCATTTAATCTTTACGCTTTTTGGTAGTTTGCTATTACACTGATTAAACTGCTGATTAAACTGTTTGAAGCCAACAAGGAGCTGCCCTTTTATCTTATTATTTCAACTAATCACATTTTAGATATTAATTAATAAAAATGTGAAATTGTAAGTTCCTTGTATTGTCCAGTAACAACAAAGTGGGGTGCTTCTGGGACAGCAGAGTTTATCGCTGAGTTCCCTGGAGGTGTTGTGGATCCATTAACAGCTAATGGAAAACACCTGTGTTTCATTGCTAATTGAGGTGTGGCCAGAGGTGAAACATGCAGATATACTTGTAAAATACTGCAGCAGAAATGTTCTGCCCTTTGTGATTCTGTACTGAATTACACTAAAGGGATTACCCACATTATGAGCATGTGCCTTGCATGGTATCCTCTGCCATCCTGTATGAATGTGGTGTGAATGGGTAAATGACTCGCAGTGTAAAGCGCATTGAGTGATCGCAAAGACTAGAAAAGC
>JAOVVB010167156.1:0-11509 GCA_028570985.1 Heterobranchus longifilis | reverse complement strand
AGGTGACGTATAATGTTTGAGACGAGAGCTGTAGCTCACTGAGCGGTTTCACACAAAATCAAACGGTACGGCGACAAACCTACGACAAACTTTCTTTACTTGCAAAATAACCTTTTAAATTGACAGACATCATATGTGTAATTCATGGCACGACTCAAACGGGATCAAAAAAGAATTTGTCTCTATCCGTTCACCACCGTTATATATCATATTTCTTCCGAAGGTCTCACAGGTCCACCGGAAGAGGCGGGACATCGTCTCTGTATCACTGCAGAGTTGACCGGAAGTAAACAGACAACGATATACGCAATATACACAATAAACGTCACACTGCATTGTGCAGGTGCAGACCTGCACGCCGTCCTGCTGTGGATGTAATAAAGGTGAGACAGAAATTAAAGAGTCTGTCTGAGACTTCTGACAGGAAGTCTGTCTGCAGGTCAGAAGTGTCGTACACAACAAGATGAAATTCTGGTCCTGAAAGACAGGTCTATGAGCGTAACGGATTACCCTCTCTCGCCTGTCAGCTCGTATGGCGTCTGATTGCCGTCTCCATGGTGACGGACGTACGAGCGCTCTGTGCAGCTGTCAGCCTCGTCTCTGCTCCGAGGTTAAGCTACTGTAACGCCGGCTTCGCCTCAACATACAGAATCTTTGTTTCTTACTTTCATTTCTGTGTATGAATCTGAAGGGAAATGTACAAAGATAATATTATTTATATAAAAAGGTAGGTGTAATAAGCTAAGGCTTCAGCCTACACCTTTTCAGTCTGCATAAAATCATTGTCATGACTTCAAAAGTCATGATTTATTATTGTTTATACATTCTATTTTTATTTTTCATATGTATTTGAGTTGTATAAGATGAAAATGACCGAAATAAACTAAACTGTGAGTAGGGTTGCAATGGTGTGAGATTTTCATAATACAATAACCATCTCAGAATATATAAACAGGGCTGCAACTAACGATTATTCTCATTATCGATTAACCTGCCGATTAATCGTTTTGTCCAAAACTCAAAGCTATTTACTTTAATATGATATAAAACAGAAAAAAGTAGGAAATCTCCATATTTGAGAGGCTGAAAACAGCATTTTCTTCCATTTTTGCATGAAATATTACTTTAACAATTAATCGATTATCAACATTTTCTGTCCATTGACTGGTCCATTAGTCGACTAATTGTTGCAGCTCTAACAGTATTAGGCTACACAATTATTATTATTATTATTATTATTATTATTATTATTATTATTCTGAGTTACAATGTTAAATGAATGTTTTTTGTTGTTATTATAGTGGAAACTTGAAACTAGTATGTGTAGAAAGTCTCCTGTTTCAAATTAAATTAAATATATATTTTTTCAATACCGTGGGGTATTGATTAGCCAGCTAGCTGTAACTTAGCGACACTGCATGGATCTGGCGTTAGTTAGCTGATAAAGTAATTTGCAAACGACAAGCTAGCTAATTTAGCAGCCTGATCAGCTCTGGGAGTCTGGATGTATTAGCTGACATTATCCACTCGAGACAATATTCTGCTACGTTAGCTAGCTAGCAATTCGTCGGTGTTAGCAGGCAAGCTAACATCGTTAACTGTTGGCGCTGTCGGGGAGCTTGTCGCTACCTGATCCGTCCCTGAAACACAATCCGTTCTGCACATGCGTGAACTTGTTTCTATCACGCATGTGTGAACATGTGGACGGACGTCATGTCAAAGATCATCTATAACATCTTTCTGTTGTTTTACGGCCGTTAGCATCCATAAATGTTGTATTGCCGCCAGTGTGCTGGACTAAAATGTAAATTTTGAACTTGTTTGTCTGAATGTGTTTGTGTAGAGAGTTCAGTTTAGACAGTTTAGACAAGTTGTTCACAAAACAGACAGCTAACGTTAACTAGCCAGCTACATTGTGTTTTAGCTAACCAGCTAGTCTTGCATAGCCAGGCCTGCTCTGTTCTTTCAGTGTATGGCTGTAAAGATCTACAAAGAATATGACATTTTTGTCATTGTTTTTATTTGTTTATGTATACTCTTTGTTTTTGTGTTGTTTCTTGTTATGCACCATATCATCAAGACAAATTCCTTGTACGTAAAAACTTCTTGGCAATAAATCTGATTCTGAAATGTCATTCAGACCAAAAATAAAACAAATAAATGTCGTCTCATTGCCCAACAATCCAAGTGTCCCACATTTCCACAGCGTACAAAATGATGAAAGGTAAAAAAAGGCAATCAGATAGATATGTTGTGAATAAGATATAAATCTGGACTAGTCATTTGTGTTTGTCTATATACGCAATAGTACTGTACAATCAGAGTGCAGAAAAAGGCAACATCATGACTTTTGAGTCCGCACTCTGCTCAGGCTTGGTGGCTGAAACAACCGCTCTTAAATGTCACATTGTTTTATTTAAGTGTGGGAAATGTTCTCCGTTTATGGGTCATTGCTTTTGTTTCCATCTCATTTCGCTGATGTTGGTGTCTTGCAGGTTTTTGTTACCTCGCTGATAGCTGAGGAACAACACCTGGTTGTCAGATTAGGTGTGGCTCATTAACCACCGGATAGGAAAAGTCACATCTGCTCTGACACTGTGAGTGGAGATCCTTGTGCCACTGATGAAACATGTACAGCATCGGTCTTCAGACAAGACATGCGATATGACGCAGCGATAATCTGCGAGTCATCTGGATTACAGACGGTTTCACAGAAACATATTTGCCCCCCCCAGTAAAGACATTTCCACCATACATTTCTGCAGAAAAGCAACAAATTGGTGCATTCAATTGCACCAGAATGCAGGAAATTAAGTGTATGATGCTCAGGACCACAAGCCTATAGAAGTACACTGCATTCAGAAAGAAAAAAATAATAGACACCTTATCACGTAATTATGAGTTATTAGCTACAAGAAAGGTTCTCATAATAACAAGAAAAGTTCCCTTAATTACTAGTTTAGGATCTCATAATAATGTTTTCTCATAATTATGATGTGTTTTATGGTAATTGTGAGATACGCGACTCATAATTATGAGATATTTTTCATGTAATTATGAGATAATAAGTCAGAATTATGAGATAAGGTGTTTTTCTTTTCTTTTGTGAATGCAATGTGCTTCCGTACAAACCGGGCTGTCCGGGCCAAGACTTCCTCTTCCGTGCGCCGCTCTTTGTTTACAGTCTTTGTTTACTTGAGATGCAAAAATTGAGTTTTTTTCAAAAACAATTGTGTAATCCGACTTTGAAAGCAATTTGTTTTTTTTTATTATGCGAACGTTTCTCCGCACAATACACAAACATCGATACTTTGTGTAGGTGTTTTATGTCCAGACGACATTTCCAGCGTTCCGCCTCTTTCTGTTTACCTGACACAACCGAAGCAAGTCCCGCCCCCGCTTAAACGTGATTTGTCAATATTACTCGGACTACAAATGGAAACCAGAGCACTTCTGACTCCAAAATCTAGTAGTAATAATACAATAAAAAGTAATACTATACCTTTTGAAAAAAAAAAAAAAAACCCTAACAAGTAATGAGTAATGACATTTTTTGAGTAACGAGCCCTGCACTGCTGTAGAGTCTTGGAGGAGCTGGCAAACTGCAGGAATGGACTGTGGGGGAAGATGATCCGTGAAAAGTGCAGAACTAGTGCAGTATGAAACGTGTCCAACAGTGAGTCTCCAGAGACTCTGCATTACATACACTTAAAAGCAACTGGGAGCCAAATGGAATAATGTGCAGGGCGGGACTAAGAGGATACAGTTATTGTTGCTGTGAATTGTTGTTGTAAATTGTTTCTTCCTAGTACCTGACAACTCTTCAAGTGAATGTTAAGTGGCCTTCCTGGTAATCAGTGTTAATATGTGATGTCATTATGAGCCTGAGGCAGAGTGTAAGATCACAAAGCTCGTCATACACACGATCATACACGATTGAGAGCATGGACTTTTGCTTTTTTTTACCTTTACATGGGTAAAGATCTGAATACTTATTCCACTGGTTTTAGAAGACAAAAGGCAAAAATTACACACTGGTGTTAAGGACCCTGAAGCTCACACTATTACTGCAATGTATATCAGTTGGCCATGCAGTTTTGAAAATGTAAGCAAGTGCTATTGACAATATTAGACACATTTCCCCTAAAGGCAGTCTGTGTGATTCCTTTCTAAAACTATTACTCAAACATAACAGTGTGGCTCCTCGTCAAGCTTTTGCTTTTCTTTGACAGTGAGATTCAACTCATCAATCAAAAGTTCATCTTGGGCCTTGGTAGCAAACCAATGCATTTTTCTGGCACAGTGTGGGCAGCACATTAGTAGGAAATTAATCTCTTCCTCAGAGTTCCCCATTTCGTCGTGATGGGACAGCTCCTATTAGACTTTTCTCCGTACGGCTGTCAGACTGGTTTCTCAGAGCCACTTTTCAAGTAAACCTGTTGATTCACTTGCCGCAACTGTATTACTGTAAATTGTTTCATTTGCTGAATGACCTTTGTATTTCAACCGAAGGGCCATGACAGGCTACTCGGATGTTGTTGCTTAAAAGTTAGTTAAAACTCTCACACACACACACACACACACACACACACACACACACACACACACACACACACACACACACACACACACACACACACCCCTCAATATTTAGAACATGTGCATTTGCCCCCTCCCCCCAATAAAACATGATTGTAGCAGACAACTTTGATTTTCAGAATCAGATTTATTGCCAACAAAACACACAAAAACAAAAAGTATACATAAACAAATAAAAACAACAACAAAAGCAAAGCAAAGAGCATATGTACATAACCCTATTTTGACAAAATTAAAGACATTTCCACCATAAATGTGTGCAGAAAAGGCACACATTGGTGCATCTTGTAATCATGAGAAAAGGTCTTGCAAAATCTGACATCTCGTAATTACGAGATGTGAGATTTTCTCATAATCATGAGATCTTTTCTTTCTTCCTTTTGCGAATGTAACGCACTTCCGTACAAACCCCCGTTTCATATGTGCCCCCCCCCATGTTTAAACGAAACCTATAAGCCCCAGATGTCGTGACTTCAGGCCTGAAGATGTGTCCTTGACAATGAATCGATTCCAGAGCCGTTACTGCGTTGTTCTGCTGCCCACTTTTTGGAAAGACCAAGTCCAAAACAACAACATGGCATTGTTCTGTCAGAATACAGGAAACAAAGGCACTTCAGTTACTGAAATATGACCGAGGGGCGACAGCAGGGTGAACGAACGAGGGCACAAGGATCATTTGAATATATACAGTTTGGGAGTTTTTCCTGAGTGTTTTAGTTATCTAGTTTAGTTATCTTTTTCGAAAAGCATTTATTCTGGGGAGAGTAAAACTAATAAATCACAAAGTGGGCAAAGTGCATATGCTCGGAAGATAAAATAGAAGATTTTTTAACAGTAAATGATTTGAGCAGAGGTTTTTCTCATTAACATTTAATATGCATTTTTGCAGCCTGATGACATGAACTTGTTTAACATCAGGCAGCACTGGAAAACTATTGAGGCCTAAGGGATTTTATTGGCTCGCAGTAAAATGCAAAAATACTGCAGTGCTTCCCATAAGCATCAGAAATTCATGGAAGCCATTGTACTTTCACATTCAGCATAACTGCTGTTGGTGCATAGGTCACTTATTACGCCAGATTGCACAACAGATAAGGCAACGTTTTTTTCTGTTTCCTGCTTTGTAAATTAGAAAGTAATAAATGCCTGAGTTATTATAATCAGTAAAGATTCACTGAAATGCAGCTTCTCATTTCACTGCAGCTCTACTTCCACTTTTATCCCAACTCAATTGTGTTTTCACAGATGAATACAGGAACTACTGGATCAAGTTTACTGGATTGGATGTTTGTCAGGCACTGCCAAACCTGCTGGTTCTTGTCTTCCCTCTGACAAACTCCAATAACATTTAGAAAGGAGATCAAAGAAACCACCATGGTTACAATGCCATCTGGCCGAGTTTGATATTAAAGGTACAGTGTAAAGTTTTTAGCGGCACCTATAGTGGTGAGGTTCTAGATTGAAACCGATTGAAACACTATCCCGCTCACCCCTCCCTTTCGGAGAAATGCACAAGCTACGGTGGCCTCCAGGGACAAGAAGCTAAATTAACAGATTTTGGTTGCAAACTACTCACAAACAAAATGTTGGCAGGCAAAAACAAACACTCCATTGTTCTACTTTTTCCTACTGGTGCATTTCTGGCAAGCGCCCACTAAATTTAAAAACGCGAAAGGCAGGTTTGTCTGTTCTGGGCTACTGTAGTTAGAAGATGGAGGGAGACCCGCTTCCCATGTAGATAAAAACAGCTCATTCTAAGGTAATACAAACACAATAATTCTTATTCTTATTTATTATAAAATACTTATATTCCATTTTTGCCAAGTCAGACAGCTAAATACTACACACTAGACCTTTAAGGTGTTTTGGCTGCTGGTCAGAAAGACGTTTTGGTCTGCTTGCCAAAGAGACTGGGAAATGCCAAAATGTGTAATTATTAACTATTTTATGAGGTTTCATGCTGGTTGGCAACAACCAAAAAAGGTGGATGCCAAATGATATCACTTAAAGGCAAAAGCAACAATAGTATTGCCTTTTCAGTTTCCAACAAGCATCTAAACATGATAATCTCCCAGAATCCAAGAAAAACTGCTTGTCTGTACAGCAGCTTATTATGACCCATATTTACATTTGTTGCTAGTGGCCGTAGTAATTATGGCAGGAGCAAAGCAGGAAGTCAAGCGAAGTATAAAGTCCGCTCTGGTGGAGGACAGGGTGGATGGGTCAAACAATGAGTGTGTTGAAGATAACATGTCATATCTTCTTCAACAAACTTTAGTCTTGTTTTTAACGCGTGCATCATACGTAATTATTAAAAATAAATAAATCTCATTCATGCGTTCAATTATTCTTCATTTATTGTCTTTAGTTTTTTGGTGCTTCCATTTTCTTCCTCTTTGTTGTGCCTTCTGGTAAAGCTCAACAATAATTAAGCCATACAAAATGAAACTGTAGAGAACACAATAAAAGTGATACAGCCCTTTTACTGTAAATTAGTGTAGTTGTTGGTTCAGTGCGTCAGGGCACATCAGGACATACTGCCACAACAAAAGCTCCACAGCAGGTTTACAGCAGGCATGTGTGCTCTGTAATGTTTAATAGACGATAACGGCTAACTATTTAATGTAACCGCCATTCAAGTCTTATCACTTATCATTATCAGTAATCCTCATGACTGAATATATAGTACATGAAAATGAAAGTACAACAAACTGAGTGTAGCCCAGACAGAGGACAGTATAATAAAGTAATTTAAGATTTTTAGACTTTTAGATTGTCCTCATATGTAAAGTACATTCTGCTGTGGAGTAAGGCCTGATGACCACATGCATGGGGGGGGGGGGGGGGGGGGGGGACCTTACAGTAACAGCAGTGATTATCTGCAAGATAAGAAATGTCAACATTAGAAAAACTCCCAAGATACAACAATGCAAAAATGGGGTCTGGAAGTGGACAGTGACACAGAATTTACAGTACTGGAGGAAGAGCAGATGTACAACATGAATGGCAAAATACAACGTGCACACACTCATTTCCCTTCAGCAGCTCTCTTAGTCACTGCAGGCAACTGTGCAAATGTTAGCCATAGCCAAACAGGAAGAACAAATAGATTTAAAATTTTAAAGAAAGGACCTGTTTTCCAGACAAGGAAGTGCAGACTTTTCTTTGTGGACAGGTGGAGTGAGACAGGGAGTCGATTTGACCCTCGGGGAGGCCAAAGGACCTGAGGACACACCCATACAGACACACAGGTCCTGTTCCTCACCTAATATCTGCCTTTGCTGTTCCCAGGTGTAAGAACGACACGCTACCTGATCTTTTGTGAGCGGAGGTCTACAATAGTGCATTGAAACTTTAATAGTTACTCTGCACATCCCAGAAATTAAAAGTGAAAAACAACAGCACCAAGGTATCAGCTCGCTCCTGCAGAAACTTCCAGAGTGCATGCGCCATCTTGATGTATTTCACCTGCTATAATCAGCAGTAATGTCTCAGGGTCTTCTACCAAACACGCAACCTTTAAAAGTACAGACAGGCTCCAACAACGCTCTCATGCTTTAATGCAAATGGCTCCTGCAGGACTAGAAGCAACTAATGTGGATTTTCCCTACTCTGCGTTTTTCATCCATCTGTCATCCATTGATGAGGCCTCCTACACTGAATGCTCTCATGCAAAAGAAGAAAAAACAACAACTTACAAGCTTTACTTACCAAATTTCCATGTAGCTACAGCAACACACCTTTTAATAACTAAAACTGACCCCAGATCATTTTAACTGCAACATAGTGTCCACTTACTGTTATTCTATATCAATGCATGTGTGAATTTTCTGTTCAACCAATGCATTCATACGTCCACACACACACACACACACTCTCTCTCTCTCAATAATCTGCAAGGATTCGTAATTAGATACAACAAGAACTGTTAAGCCGGCTGTGTTTCAGTCTCTTGCTTCTCTCCCTGTTTCACAGAAATGAAACTCATGGAGTATGCGTGCACATGCAGATAAACACTAAGTGCGTAATGAAAAGCATGCACGCAAGACACATATGTACACATAAGCAACACTGTTTACACACAAACTGCATTGTACACTATCAGACAAAAGTGATTTAGTATAGGCTGTGTCTGCAATGCATGTAAGAAATCCCAGACAGATGTGCAGAGACAGCAATCCAGTTTTACTGTGTTAGTGTGTGTTTCTGATTAAGCAGAGAGCAGTATACCCGGCCCTCCCTCTCTCTGCCCGTCTCTCTCCTTACTTGAATCACATCTCGCTGCACAGACCTAAAAGTATTCTGGATGCTCCAACTTTGCATTTTGCACATAAAGTTCAACACCCTAGATTTCTGGTATCAGCGATTATTCTCAAAGCCACCCACAAAATACACACTGATACAGTGTGTGAGCCATTTGTTTATAAAGTGTAGATACGCATTAAGTCTTTAATCTCAGATATATTATATACTGCTGCCAAGTTGAAAGGAAACCACAATGAAACAGAAATGACAACAATGTTGTTCCACAATGAGATATGAGACCAGTTCCAAATAACTGATAATAATTAGCTTTTTAAAAGTTGATTGTTTTGGAGGTCAACGGGAACCTTTAAACGAGCATTTAGCATTGCACTCCTACCATTGAGAGAAAATCAATGCAGCAGAACCAGAGATATACTTCTTCCTTCAAAACCAAGCGACAATGAAGCCAACGCGGAAGGCCAAAAAACTGCAGTTCCTCGAATGGCCACCTGAGGCTAGCTCCAAAGGCGAGTCAATCCCCATAGACCCCCATGTTAAAATGTCTTTGGTGTCCATAGCTAATTTCCAACTGTACGGGGGTGAATTTGGCAGGTGGGTGCCGTCACATGTGGCTAGCCGCCAGATTCACCCCTCGCTCGTCCCCAGCTTCACCCTCTCATCCAAATATGGTCACTTCTGGCTAAAAAAACAAGATGGCGACGGCCAAAATGCCAAACTTGAGGCTTCAAAATGGTCATTCTCAAACCAATGGGTGACGTCACAGTGGCTACATCCACTTATTTTATACATTCTATGGTCAAAACCAGATGTCTTCATTACCCAAAATGCAATTCAACTGAAGACGTTTGCTCTGAGATTCAGACATGTTATGCTAGTAGCGGCTAATGTAGCCTCCCCCCCTCAAAAAAAACCCTCAACTCATTTTAACACCTGATGAGCAAGATGAGTGGTGCAAGACTGACACAAAGTCTGAGAATTTTTATCTCAATGCTACAGAGTGGGCATGATTAACAGATAATACATAACGGAGCCAGCAGGCTAATCTGAGTGCTAGCTGAGTCAAAATGAAACTAACCATGACACAGACATACACTATGACCTCACACAGACTTTTTAAAAACTATAATCTGCCTGTCTGCCTGCTTACCTGCCTGCCTGTCTGTCTGTCTGTCTGTCTGCCTGCCTGCCTGCCTGCCTGCCTGCCTGTCTGTCTGTCTGTCTGCCTGCCTGTCTGCCTGTCTGCCTGCCTGCCTGTCTGCCTGTCTGCCAGCAGACTCTTTCCTTAACTTTCTGTTTGCCTGCTTCACCCTTTTGTAACCTGACCACCTGGGGCTTACTTCATCTGGCTCTCACTGAGCCGTGTGTGTGTGTGCGTGTGCGTGTGTGTAGTGTGTGTGTGTAGTGCTGTCAGATTTTATGACTAGGTGATGCAGCATGTGATGTTTTCATGCGCTGATATAGTTTGCATTAACTTGTAATTGTTATTTAAAAGAAATCTCCTTAATCTGTTCAATGATTCTTAATTTATTGTCTTTGTTTTTTTGTGCATCTATTTGTGTTTTTGTGTTACGCCACCTTTGTGTTATTCCTTCTTGTAAAGCTCATCATAAAAAAAAAAATACAGGTTTCTGATAATAACCCATACAAAATGAAACTGTAGAACACACACATGCACACGCACACACACAGGTTCTAGGTGGTATAATTAGAGATCATGAAAAATATAGCAGGAGTTTATGACCGGAGAGTGATTTGACTTCATGTGAAACAGGTGGCACTTACTCAGAATCGACACACCTCCTCATTGGTCAAGTAATAACCACCATATGACAACAGCTAAAGAGGAATACAAACTACACATTATGATGTGTCCCTGCGTACCATTAATACTACAAACTATATAATACAAAAATGGGATTCACAGGGGAACTGGCCTGATGTGGTCAGGGTGTCACAATGTGAGCATTTCTGAGATGAATCAGCTCAAATGTAAAGGCCACGTGAGACATTTTTCTGCAGAAAAACAGACAAATGAAGAAGTGCAGCAGAGACACTGATTTTCCCTCGTGGTCTGAATCAACTGATCGACTGCATTTTTTTTTTTTAATAGAAAGATCTCAATTGTCCTCATGTGACATGACATTACACATGAATGCTTTCTGACTGCAGAGATCATTATCGTAATGGGACTTTGTTCGGCATTGGCAAAGGTTAAAAAAATGTGCCTGATTTTTATCAGTAACTTCTGCAAAATCTGCTTGAACTGTCAACTGAGACTAATGCCAAAACATAAAAAAAAAAAAAAATTAACTCAATGTCATTTGATATGAACTGCTTCAGGCAGGGCCACCCCACATAATAAACTGAGCACAGCCTGTGCTGAAATTATTTGACATATAATTATAATTATTTCTCTCAATTTTGTATTTTAGTCTTAAAACTTTGAGGAACTATGCAATCTTTGTTTTTTTAATTTGAATAATTTTCTTTGACTATTGATATTTAATAAGGGAGGTATCCTAACAAGCCATTTTTTGGCTTTTAACCTCTGCACAATGTTCATTTTTTTGTCTTTTATACATACATACATACATACATACTATACACACATGTATACAGTATATACATATATATATATATATAT
>JAOVVB010167146.1:0-11510 GCA_028570985.1 Heterobranchus longifilis | reverse complement strand
TGAAAAAAACTCTCTGGCCTGTTTGTATTTCCTTAAACCAATCACAGTCGTCCTGGGCGGAGTCACGGCCCGACGGTGCCTCTGCAAAATAATGTCGGGAGGAAACCTGTTTCTGTGTAACACCTCCACGAAAATACTGTAAACATATTTTTTGTAGATCTTTAAAATCATTCAGTGAAAGAACAGAGCAGATCTGATTTATTACACCATCCAAATCTACAAAACTTGTTATTTTCAGCGTGTAGGTCGATAACTCGGAGACTGTTGTTTGTTTCCTGTAGCGAAGGGACTTTTTTTTTTCTCCTTTTTGGGGGGAACACACGGATACGGACTTTACAGGTTTTATCCCGCCGCTGTTTAGTCATCCCACCAGACTAGATAGAGTGACAGATGATGATATTGCATGCTGATATCGTCACAGTGTTTAATGTCGTCGCAGTCTCGTCTTCGTCGTGGAAAAGAGGTCGTTGACGAACATCTCGCCGTAGTTTTCGTTAACGAAACCAAAAGTCAAACAAGGGTTGGAATTCACAAATGCAATGAAATCCATATGGAAGAACAGTGCACAGTAATGAAGATAATTCTGATTAAAAAGATTCACATCTGTGTAAACCTCTGTGTTGCCCGTCCAGGTGTGAGCTGCAACCTCACACGAGCCGCATCCCCGTCCGGAGGGGGGGCTCGACTGAAACCCCCCCGCTGCATGACGGCAAAACATCCGCCACCAGCAGCAGCGTTACCCCGGTCTCCTCAGAGAAGGAGGAGTCCGCCACCATGAAGGTCTGGAAGCTGCTGAGACCTGGTCTCCATCGACACCTGTCACTGTCAGGCATGTACACGCACACACACACACACACACACACACACACACTTGTTGCTGTGCTATTAGTCTCGCTGTGTGTGTGTCAGCGTTGTGTCTGGATCCAGTGTGTTTTAGGGAAAAAATAACCATCTGGCTTGTTTGCATTTCCTTAAACCAATCACAATCATCTACAGCAACTTCTGCAAAATAATGAAGCAAAATAGCAAAAACTATTTCTGCAAAATAGTGTGGGAGGGAACTTGTTTGGGTGGCGAGCCATGTCAACAAATGTTTTGTAGATCTTTACAATCATTCAGTGAACAACAGAGCAGACCTGCCTTATTGCACAATACACATTTTCTTCAAAACTTCTTCAAAACTTTATTTATAAAGCACATTTAAAAACAACAGAGTTGACCAAAGTGCTGTAAACTCAATAAATAGGAGGGTCACACTATAAAAACACATATATACACCTTATTTCATGCCTTGGATTTAAATAGATCAGAATCTTAGTATATATTTAAGATCTGAATACTTAATTGTTTTGGTCAATAGTTTCTTTTTTTTTAAATTGTGGGACTGCACTTTGAACTAATTCTGTGAAAGTGCTGCGTGTCATTGCTTTCAGAGTTCCCTCTGTAAACTGCACATACCATGGATGTAGAATAAAATACTCACAGTTAACGTCACTTTTCTTTGCTCTGCAGGTGTACCGGGGAAAGAGGGTGCAATGCAGCTGGCCTCTAAAGCACTAATGAAGAAAAGCCCAGACAGGAGTCTCCTCTACAAATCAAATACTATTATAGAAACCGCACAAGAGAAGGACGAAACAGTGCAGCAGGTGAAAACAGATACACACAACACACACACTTCCAAGGTTGAGGAAGCTCCAGTGATGCCTGAGACTGTGAGTGTGTGTGAGACAGTGCCCCTCTGTGGAGAAGCCTAGGTACTGCACAGTGTGTGTATTTGCTTAATATGAGCCTAAATTACTATGACTTATTACTACTATTATGACCAAAACCATTGAAAACTAGGAAACAGGAGGAGACATTCGTCACCACAGGATGATTATTTTGGGGGCAGTGGTTCCCAAACTGGGGGGGCAGGACCCCTAAGGGGGGCTGAGACTAAATCTGAACAAATTATGCATACTGCTAGCAAAGCATGGACAAGATTGTGACAGGACTGCAGGTAAACGTAAAGAAGATGATGGAGCTTCACCAAAGTTTCATAAAAATTGGCACACTGAAGTTTCTGTATTTATTACAGACAATTTTTCTTCTGTAAATTCTATAGAAGTTTACAAACAAAAGACGTGTCAGAGTGGTTGTGTATTTACAAAAGGGGGGACTTGCAAAAAAAAAAAGTTTGGGAACCACTGATTTGGGGCATCTTAATGTGCAATACAACCATTTTAACATTGTTTATTTCCAGAGCATGCACGGTGTTTTCAGCCATGCTGCTGAACAGTCAGACCGTGCAGCTGTCCGCTGGCTTTACTGGACGTTTACTGCCTTGCTCAGTGAAACCTCAACTCTGTGGCCGAGGTAGGGGAGAGGTACAGACCTTCCCCATCCAAGTTTTCCAACTCATCAAGAATCCGTAGACTTGAAATATCCTTTAGCCTTTCAGCTACCATCATTATACTTCACATATCTGATTTTGTAATTTTGCTCCTCTGACCAACACTGTAATAATGCACTGGTGAGTATTTTTACTGTTACAGCACACGGTTGATTTTTATTCCGACTGACGAGCACAGCAGCACCTTTATAACCTCCTTATTCTCCATTGTGATTTTAGAAACAAATGTGAGTGCAGTGTGTATTGAATGTCATTTCTCATGTCTTTGATCCACTATATAATATACTGTATATATTGAATATACTTTGTCACATTCCTTTAGAGCTCTTTGCTCCACAGCACACCAATATCAGACCCTGTACTTTATTACCATATATATATTCATATATGAATATTTTGTGTCAGGCAAAGTTACAAGAGTTGACTTTTTAAATGTAACAGGCATATCTTAAACCCAGTGACATATGGACTGATTTTTACCAATTACTTATACTGTGAATGATATAATACTGTGTTGAAACTTGAATCAAACTGAAGTTTAAATAAATAAATGAATGAAAGAATGAATGAAAACTCCCTTTTTTCACATTTTGCAATATACTAACTCAATGAGGATGCATCTAGTGGGCATGCAGAATACGTTACGGAATAAATGAAACAATGCAAATGGCATTCACATATTTTTATTAGAAAAAACACTACTGTGCAATCGTACAAAGAAATTCATCTCTTGGGGCTGGAAGTGGGGAATGTTGTTTCCATGGTGGCAGCATCTCACCTGTGGGGAGAAAAAAAAATGTAGGTGTTAAACCTGGAAATAAAGATTAGTCCTCTTTGTAGCAGAATGTGCTGCTTACACTGTTAAACAAGACTGTGAGAAGTCACGCACAAACATTTTGACTTGTTTGAGGTCACAGTGGAACATCACTGGCAGTGGAAACCAAAAAAAAGACAGTGCTGAACCACCTCAGGCTAACAGAAATTGCACTCACCTCTCCAATCATACTGGGGGGGGGGGCTCTACTCCTGCTTCTTGGGGTTATTGACAGCAACGTAGTGGTACAACACAACCAGCAGGAACAATGACACGCCAAGCATGTTGGCAAATATGGCCAGCTGCACGTCCGTCACCATTCTGCAAAAAGGATAAAGAAATATATTAGTGCAAGTGTAAGAAAGCTGCTCAGTTTTTGGTTTTTTTTTTTAAGTCAGGCCTTTAGTCAATAGCAGTTAGGATTATACCAGTGTCACTGGATTCTGCATATGGATATTTCATATATGAATAAGAACATCACCGGTAATTGTAACAATTGTCATTGAATCACTAATTGCATGGTTGCAAGGGCGACCAGGAAATTTTCAGCATCAAACATTTAATTTCCTGCATTCTGGTGAATTTTTCTGCACCAATTTATGCCTTTTCTGCACGTGTCCCCTGCTTCACTCCCGAAATCTACGCCTATGACCAAAGGCATCAAATCTCTTTCTTCTTTGTAATACTACTGCCGTTTTTTCCCCTTAATATAACGTTAGTTTTAGGACTGTAAAAAGTAAAAATCACGTTTTTTTCACCCCACTTTTTTGTTTTGTTTTTTAAAGTGGGGGAGACAAAACTGTATTTTGAAAAGTGGGGGGCACATGTCCCCTCTGTCCCTAGTGGAAATTCCACCCATGCATGGTTGTAAATCAATCTGCCAAAACATGCTACATTTTGAGATTGGATCATCAATCTGTGTAGCATTATGCTAGCTTGCTAACATTGGCTAACTAACGTTAGCAAAACCAGCACTGGGTGAACTAACCAATATATGGAACGCTATACATGAAGCATCAACAAAATTACAAAATCAAGCATATTGCAATGTAGTTTAACTCATGTCATAACTTACATTATGCCTTAATTGGGGCTTTTGCTCTCGGTCCTGGAGATACTTCAGCCGTTCAGTACCAAACAAGCAAATCCGTCTCTCACTTCCGGCTGGAGGGGAAAGCCACGTCACGTTAATCAAAAGGTCGTGGCTAGAAGATAACCCTAGATTGCCGAAGTCTGGCGAGACACTCTTGTTAGGCATTAATCTCGGATAGGTATGGTTAGGCATTAACCTCGAATGGTATGGTAAGATGGGTATGGTTAGGTATTAACGTCGAATGGTATGGTTAGGGTGAGGTGGTCGGGAAATTAGTCCCACGAGTTTTTGCCCGTTTTCGCCGGTTTTTGCAAATCTAAGGTTATCTTTTAGACACGACCAATAGAAAGCGGACCTCAGTGATCAATTAACACAAATAAAACCTAGATACGACACCTCAACAACCATTATCCATATACCTTTTCTCAAGTGACATCATAATGAATTAAAAATAATGTAATTTTGGACAACTCGACAGGATTTAATGATATTTTTTATAATTTTTCATAGCGAACATCCGGGCCAGAGGCGGCGGTAGTGAGCATCACTCCGCTGGATGTTTGCGCTCCGTAGGAGTGGCCCAAATGTTTCGACATCACCTCACCCGGCGTGAAGCGTGAACGACAGCGGCCAAGCTAAATGGTACTTCGACTCGGCAGCTAACGTTGGGGATTTGCATTTCCAAAGGAAGAGATATCCATTTATCTCATTGTGGAGCCAGACTGCACCACCATGGCTCTTTACGAATATGTCACTCAGGACCAGCTTGCGGGCTTCGACAAATACAAGGTAACGCATGATTAATATATTGTAATAGCCTGTTAGCAACTAGCCGACAATGTGTGTGTGTTTAACAGCTAGCTGTCACGATCTGCAGGGTGCTTCCATGGCAAAAAAGAGTGTGTAAAGGTAGCCAGAGTTAGCTAAAACCATAAGGTGCTGGTCAAATATCCCCTAGAAAATAAAAGCGTGATTAGTTAGCTATAGCTACAGTATCATTTTGATGGTGTCTTGTATGCTGCTGTGACCACGGTGTTGTTTATGGAGTTGTCCTCTCTAACCATTGATTGGATAGAGTTGAAGTTTGGAGTCAGAAAGTAAAAGAGATGGGAAGTATTTCCTCAGTCTCTTGCGTGGTGCTTGGACTCATCTCAAACCACAGGGTTGACTTTATGCCCCCCTGAAATATAAGCTCTACACACCGCGCTATTTTAAGACTGGTAAATAATCTATTTAAATATTTCAAATACATTTCTTAATGTTGACGAATAAGCACCCTCTTATTTAGAAAGAGACGACCGGAAGTCTCATTGTTTGCAATGTTTTGCTTGACATTGGCGCAAGTGTGCTAATAGTTAGCTAGCTACTCTTTTTCCTCGGCAGTTCTTAGCTGTAAAATAAGGCTTTACTTTGTGTTTTCACATATTTCAGAGACCCCCCTGTCTGACTTTTCTTTGTTATAGAAGGCCAATTATTTTCTTTCTTATATTGCAACCACAGAAGAGAAAGTAAACCAAGTAGCTGCTGTAATGGATAAGTAAGGGCAAACCACTCAACTTGAACCAGTAACGTTACACTGATGGGAAACAATACATGGGGACTGACAGCTCCAGCCACCATAGATTTGTGTTGTTAAAATGTTTAAAACTGTGCCATCCTTTCTGCATGTCACAAAACATTTTAGTGTTGAGTTAATTCCCATAAAGATGAGCATCAGTATGGCAGTGCAGATACAAAGAGCCTGTTGTCCTGGCACTGGAGGACTATAGAAAACAGGAGTGGCGTTAAAGAATCTAACAACACAAAGCAAGTCTTAATCAGGGGTGTATACACTTTAGGTACACCTTGTAAGTAAGTACCGGTTTGGTTTTTCCTTCAGAGCTGCCTTAAAGGCATACTATGCGGGAGTTGTTGCTTCCTGTTTGTAAACACAACATTCAAACATGGCCCCTCATTTCTGGCTCAACGAAAGTAAAAGTAAACCCCAGATTCACAACTTTTGGAACAAGCTTTGTCCGCTTGGCATTTCGCCTCGCAACATTTGCATTTTTTTCAGCACTGTGTACACTATTTTCGTAGCTTCACGCCCAAAGCGTCACGCCCAGAAACGTCCCCGAACACAGCAAAATGAAAAGAAGTTCCAGGCAGAGAGCAGGGTCTCTGCAGATACAGACATCACCACATATGTGATTGAGAGGGATCTATACTTTTTTTTTTAGGAAAACCCTTCATAGTATACCTTTATTTCTTTGTGGCATAGATTCAACAACGTGCTGGAAATATTCTTCAGAGACTTCGGTCCATATTGACATGATAGCATCACACAGTTGCTGCAGATTTGTCGGCTGCACGTCTATGATGCAAATCTCCCTTTCCAAAGGGACCTGTTTTCTGTCATTGAGTAAACTGACAACCCCTGACTAAGTGACATATTTTGTGGACATTTCATATTATATTGAATGCAGAACAATAACAGTACAGAACAACTGATAAACTGTACAACCCAAATAGTGAACGCAATAACTGCAGGAAGTTTGTGTAAAACGAGGGATTTGGATGCATTTTGAGCAGATTATTTCCTGTGAAGATTACATCAGAGATGACTCTTCTTTTCAGGAACAATCATATGATAGGGTTCTTTTTTTTAATTGTTTTTCTTCTCCCTGATGCTTGGCCAGAGTTTATATCTTAAATAAGATAAAGATAAGATAGAACCAAACTATAATCCAAACTTGAAAAATAACAATTTTGTTTAGTTTTCTTCACAGAAATGAATGAAATGCTGAGGTATAAGCCAGCTGTGTAGAGCAGTGTACAGCAGATCATTTAACATTTAATGTCAACATTTAAAATCAAGAAGGCCTCGGCGACGCCAAGAGGGTGTTGAGAAGAAATGGGATTCATGAATGACTTTTCTAAGAACCTTTCTTAAGAACAAATGTAAGATAAAACTTGATCAATGAGGCCCAATGTCCCTAAATTACGCGAGCGTATAGGTCGTTCAGTCTCTATCTAACACCGCCTCATGAACTGTTTGACCTTTTTTCCAATAAACGTTTTAAGTGGCTCGCTCCACGTGTTGGCGTCTGTGCCTGGAGCGTCCGTGGCTGCAGGAGGAGGAGCGGAAGGTGACAAATGTCAGTGAATGACATTGACACAGGGGTTGCATTATAAAGGTGCACAGACACAAGCATGCAAATGTAAAGCACACGAGAGGAGTGTTACACCTCTGTCTTTCATGCTGTCATCCTTCCTCCACAACCTTTGTCACACTTAACTTCCTTTGTGTGAAAGCGTGTATCTTTGTGTGTGCATGTATGTGCTTTCATTTGTACAGCCGTGTTTGTACAAGATGAGAGTGTGTATCTGTTCTGAGGAACACAATCTTTTGACATTACACAACATCATGACTCTCTTTATCCACAGTGTGCATTATAAATGAAGTGTTTGTCAATATTCCTGTAATCTGTGATTATTCATTCTGAAACATCTGGATAATGGATTAGATGATTCGTTGTGCAGATCCAGAGCAATCCTGTGTACGTATAAGAAAGAGTGCTGTGTGTAGTAGCAGTGTTAACTGTTCAGTTAACAGCAGTAATGTTTGTAGGTAACATAAACAGCCATCATGTGGGTATAATGAGTAGGCAGTAGGGCTGCACGATATGAGGAAAATATGCAATAATGTTGTTGAATATTGCGATAATGATATTACTTGCGATAAATAAAGAGTCATATCAGTTCTGTCTTTCTGCTGCTTTCAGTATTCTGCTAAAATGAAACACATTTCTTGTTGAATTAAAAAAAAACTGAAAGGAAGTTATTTCTGACATTTTATTGAACAAACTGAACTGAACAGAAAAGGCACCATTTAAAAAAAGAATGATAGTTACATTTTAAAGAGCAGTTTTCTACAGATACTCTTTCAAATAACAAAAACAAATCCCTGAGTGTCTTTCGCAATGTGTTTATTGCAATGACGATAAAAAAAACCCCAATATATTATGCAGAACTAGTATGCATGCACATGAACATGTTGAAATGTCTCTTTTTTTTCTTCCTGTTATTCTTTTTTTTTCATAATGTTTTAGTACTAGAACTATGAATTCATACTAGCCTTAATCTTTATTGTTTTGTTCATTTGTTTGTACCAACAGGTGTATAAAATATATATAAAAAATAAAACAATTAATATATTGCTAATAAATACATGTAAACATATTGGACATTGTTTGAAATGGTTAATTTGAACTCTACCGTGCGCTCGTGAGAACAGCGTCGTTAAAAATCAATCATTAAACCTCTTGTAGCCACCTGGAACTGCAGATCCAAATACCCTTCTTTGAGATTAAGTAGGAGTAGAGTGACATCTTAAATTAAAAACTGAAATCAATCACAGAAAACAGAAGACTGTGAGGCATCAGAGGCAGCATTTAGTCTTAACAAAACACACAAAAAGCATCTTAAATTGTATGAAGACCAGAGAGGGTACGTTACGCTGCAGCACGGCACGACGCTTTTTGTAAATATTCTTTGTTTATGGTGCCTTTTGTGTTCAGTTCAATAAAAGAATGTTGGAAATAATTTCCTTTCTTTTTTTATTCAATAATCAGTTTGTTGTATTTTAACACTGATAGTACACTTTATTATCTGATTATTTATCGCAAGGAATATCGTTATCGCAGTATTCAACACCGTTATCGAATATCGCATATTTTCCTCATATCCTGCAGCCCTACTTGCAATGAGATGAATCAAATATAAAAATAGTGTTTTTGTGTTTCTAATGACATCCTGACTGATTGTGTCTCTGCAGTACAGCGCAGTGGACTCCAACCCCCTGTCTGTCTACGTCATGCACCCTTTCTGGAACTTTGTGGTGAAGGTGAGAAAAACACCTGTTCAGCTCTGTGCGTGTGCGTGTGCGTGTGCATACATCATTAATGAGGTTTCCAACTGTCTGCTGTGATACAATAACAAGACGGCCTGTTAAGGCACTGACACATTTATCTACTTATCTATATCAAGCCTTTATTTTTTACGTTAATCTCTGCATGACTGCGACCTGATATTAGTTTTACCTCGAGATGCTAATTTTAATATTTTTTTCTGACCGATAGCTGACCCTTGTTAACCGATCATTAACCGATAAACAGGACATTTTCGCAGTTTACCCAAGATTGTTTTTTAATTGTTGTCGGCTATTTCATCAGATGCAAAAAAACTAAATCAGCACTATAAATCGGCCGCCCTGCTCTCTAAATATCGGTATCGGCATCGGCCTTTGAAAAACACATATCAGTCAACCACTACTGATAACTGATAGTTATAATCGGTCAAAATTCTTAATGGTGGTTAATGCTTAAAGGGTTAATTTGACCAAATTCCCATCCCTGTCCTAAAAACGTCTCTGCCTCAGAGTTATATAACTGTCCATACAGTATGACAACAGTAATTACTGCCTGGTTGTTTAATCAGTGTCAGTATTCTGATGAGATGTGACATGTTAATTAAGCGTTACTATCTTTTTGTTTCTCTTTCTCAACAGTTTCTACCGACATGGTTGGCTCCAAACCTCATTACATTCACAGGCTTTATGTTCCTTGTGTTGAATTTCCTCATGTTGGCCTTCTTCGACTTTGACTTCACGGCCTCTGGTAGGTCTTCTTCCTCTCCTCGTTGTGTTTGTGTAGTGTGTGAGGGAGTGTTGTTGAGTTTATAAAACGCACTGCGCTCGCTGACTCCACCCGTCTGTGTGGAAGCCGGGGGACATGTATGTTGGCAAGTTTGTTTATTAAAGGCAAAGTCCATCATCTGCTGACGCATGGTGACTCAGGGTAATCACTAAGCCACTGTATTCCCACACACACACACACACATGCACGCACACGCACTCACACACACGCTGTCAAACAATTATTCAATACTTAAGTACTTCAGTTTTCTGTCTTTTCTTAAACGATATAGAGCTCTGCATGTCACGTGACTCGTTTCGGTGACACGTCATGTCGGCAGCAAAGCCGCAAAAATTAACGAAGCGAGCGTCGATTTCAAGGCGTCAGAGTTCACAGCGCTCTTTAACTGCAAGAACATTGAACGCTATATTGCAAAACTTGATAGATTAAATATTACCGAGCCTCATAATGCCCCCGGGGTGATTTTTACGAGTATTTAAACAGCCGGAACGACGGCTTTCCAGCTATATAGAGCAAAGTGAGAAAAGTGAAAATTAATTAGGATATTCTATGGCTCTCAGTTTGTCTCTGTGCTGCATGTTTACATTATTTTTGTTTGTGTCTCAGCTGCAGGACATGAACACGTGCCTAGCTGGGTCTGGGTTGCTGCAGGGATCTTCAACTTCTTGGCCTACACACTCGGTGAGTCCGAACCCCTGCGACCCCCGTGTTGTTCTTCTCTGACTTTCGAGGGGCGCAGGGGCAAATTCTTCCTGATGGAATGTATTCTGTACAGTGACTCCTCGCTTCATCACCAGTATCATACGCCTTTTGCTAGAATATACTGCGCCTGATATCCTGGAGGTTTGGATATATTTAATGCTGCTTCACATTTCCTAAGATAAACACGGAACCGTGTGTTGTGTTGAAATGTGATTTGCAATCCTGTCGTTCTTGCATCAGGTAAAATTGTGTCAGTCGAATCAGATTTATCTGTTCGATACGACGATTCGACTATTCGTTCTGTGGTGTAAAGTCTGTTTTATTACAGTTTAGACACTTTACGACATGTAAATCTACGACAACAGATGCAGATCGCATCTCCTCTCTCAATTAAAATGACATTTAAATGACATTTAATATAAACACATCACACGTTCATTTTTGTCCCATATATCTATGAATCAGCGCTTTATTAATCTGACAGCGAAGTTCACGTAATATAGTAAACAAGCCAAGTTAGCCCTCCGAGCTAATGCATGCTAACTAAGATAAAGACATGCAACAACATTTTTTGCGGACACAAGTTATCAAAGATAAGCCAGAGAATATATCGTATGAAGTTGCTGTGAGCTGAGAAGAGAGACTCAACGCAGCGCCATGTAACTTCTCCTCAGTGTGTAGCTCCGCCCCCTCCTCAGTGTGTAGCTCCGCCCCCTCATCACCGTGTGGCGAGCAGCGGCTGTACTCACGTCAGCAAAGAAAAAGGCGTTTTTAAAAGTCTGGTGTGTTCAGCGTCTAACTGAATCTGGTTTG
>JAOVVB010167135.1:0-11510 GCA_028570985.1 Heterobranchus longifilis | reverse complement strand
CTCAACATTTCGACTTTATTCTCGACAATTCGTCTTTATTCTCAAAATGCAAAAAAGGGAAAAAAAAGATTTTTTTTTTTTTTCTTATGCCTGGCACTTATACTGAAAGTTTGACTTTATTCTCTGCATTTCGACTTTACTGTTGATATTTTGACAATACTCTCAACATTTCGACCTTATTTTCAACATTTAGACCTTATTTTCAATATTTCAACCTTATTTTCAACATTTAGACCTTATTCTCAACATTTTTACTTTATTTTCGAAATGCATCCTCTCATTTTTTTAACCTTATGCCTGGCACTAATACTCTTCCATACCATGGAAATAACATATTGTAAGTCTTAATTAAGGCGGTGTGCCCCTTTAAAAGCAACCTGTCAGACTAGTCTCGGGGGCACAGTGCCCACTGTCAGGCCCCTTTACGCAGACCTGCAGTGATTCATCACCGCAGCAGCCTCAAAGCTCTGCGGACAACAGATCAAATCACATTAACTCACCTCTGTGTGAATGCAGGATGTGTGCGTGTCGGGAATGGAGTGCAGGATCTTTTGTATCAAGGTGCTGCTCCTCTGCACCGTCTCCTGAAACTGCGCACCCTCAACAAGTGCGCTGCTCTCCGGCAGAGGTGCGCTGCGCGCGACGGTGGCCATGTAGCAGAGAAGAGCGAGAACTGCAAGAGGAGAAAAATCCCAAACGTCACCGTGGAGGAGTCTGTGTGCAAGCTTTGCACATCCAGCAGAGAGAGAGGGAGAGAGAGAGAGAGAGATAGGGGGGAGAGAGAGAGAGAGGGGAGAGAGAGGGGGAGAGAGAGAGAGAGCCTGGCTCTCTCCTCCTCAGCAGCTCCTCTGTGCTGCTGCAGCACTGGGCATGTCTCCCCTCAGGCTAAATAGCTGCATGAGAATAAGTCACTGTAATGTGAAACCTAAGCCAAAAAGTGACTGCAGCAGTTAAACATAGCCAATATAACAGTTTGAGCAGATGTAAACTTATAATAATAATAATCTACTCCTTAAAATAGGTCCATATGCTCTAAAATGAACTTTGTATAGCTACTAATACCAGTGACTAGATAAGCCAAACACAGTCGTCCCATACTTCCTCAGAGTCTCTGCTGTGTCTGTCCGGAGAATGTGACCAGAGGAGGAAGAGAAAGCAGCTTTTTTTTTTTTTTTACAAGTGTTACCTCACCACTACTCACCAATCAGGATGTGCATGGCCTCTGGTGAGGAATGTCTTTAAGTATTGACCTGGAGTGAATACCATGCTTAGCACTTATAGTCTTATATACAGCAGGCCCAGGAGGGATTTCCCATAATTTGTTCATCTGAAGTCTCACTATGACTGACAGCAGAAGTCTTTGATTTTTAGAAGCCTCCAAATTGTTGCAATTGATAATAATGTTGAATGAAAGCACAATATTGGATTTTCTGTTTAATTAATTTCAATTAATCTCAAAATGATTTTTTTTTGTCATAGTATTTTTCAAACATAATTCAGTACAACTCATTTAACATAAAAAATAAAAAACAAGTAAAACAAAAATGAACTATTTAAATTAATAATACATCCTACTCCTTTTCGAATGTGACATGTTTATTTTTTGTGGGGTTTTTTTCTTTATATATAGAGAAAAAAATGCTATCTTGATAATCATTTTTTGTACTATTGTTTGTATGTATTTTTATTAGGATGTTCGAAATAAATAAAGAACTCAAAACTTAAAAAGAATGTTAAACAGGTTAAAAGAAAGATATACCAGAAGGATAATATAACGTTTTGAAAATAATAGGGTGAAGGTAGTTGTACATTATGCTATATATGTATATATATATATATATATATATATATATATAGGCATATATTTAAGCATATATTTAAGGCATATATATAAGCATTTATATATATGCTTGGGGCCACTTTAACATTCAAGTCTAAGAAAGTACAAACCTCTGAAGATTTACTTTTTTATTTCCATTACAAATATATTTATGTCATACTTCACAAAAAAATAATGCATTTTTATACAGCATTAGTCTTTAACAGTTAGTGCAAATATTTTATTTTTGACAGCATGTGGTGCTGGAGGGAGAGGGAAAGGGGGCCGAAAATGGCCCCCGGGACCGGAAGTTTGAGACCTCTGATCTCTGCAATTACATTTTCACAATTCAAGAGTTTTATTTTGGGAACTGGAATTCCTCCATTACTGATTTTTCTTTTACACTGATGTAACAGCTTGTAGTTTAAGTATGAGTGCAGCCAGTTGCACAAAACGATCACAAAGTCATTCATAAAGAGATGTGGAGGATGTGACAGCGGGTCAGAGGGATATGAAAACTGAAAGTGTTTAAATGGTGGAATCACAATTTTTGGAATGTTTTCTTATGATGTCTGTGGTCATCCTTGTGATTCTTCTTTTTAGCGAATGACTTGCCATTAATAGATTGGAAAATCTGACATCTTACAAGTTCGCACTTGACTGTATTTCCCAGACAATAATGAAACAACAGCATCATCATCACAAACAAAACCTCAAAAAGATTATTATGTACAGTTACAGTATACTGGGCAGTGAGAAGAGAAAACAAGGCTTGACAGATACAAGAGTCAGAGTGCCATCTGGTGGAATTGTGTGTGAAAACACACCTCAGCTGTTGGGTTAAACTCCACAAAAAGTGATTTGCTTGCATTTCATTCATAAATCGCTCAAAGGTCAAAGTGCAGTGATGATTTATTGAAAACAAATGTGCTTTCAGTTGATCCTTGCCTAAAGGATTAGTTCAACATTATGGGAAATATTTGTTTTATTGCCGAGAGTTAGAAGAGAAAATCGATACCACCAGGAGAGGGTTAGCTTAGCTTAGCTTAGCACAAAGACTGGAAGAAACAGCTAGCCTGGCTTTGTCCAAAGGTTAAAAAGTCAGCCTATGGTACCTCTAAAGCTCACTAATTAGCACGTTATATTTCAGACCGTCCTCACCACTATAGGTCGACCTCTAGTGGCCGTAGAAATCAGGGCGGGCGCAAAGGAGGGAGTCAGGTGCCGTATAAGAGCGACAAATGCCACAGGCTATACGGAGGAGAATGGGTGATGGATGGGTTGAACACACACAGGACTTTCACACAGGAGACTGCTGTTCAGCTGTAAATATACTTGCTATTTGCTTGCTATGGACAAAACGGACACAGAATATATGTCTTCGCGTACAGGTATTTAAAAGCAAGTATATCTCAAACCAAAAGTCAATATTGACTTATTTTAAGTTAACCTACGTAACTACATCAGTGACATAACTACATCACGTACTTACGTCCGTAACAAACGTACTAAGTTTAACCAAAACAATGATATTTTCCTAAACCTATTAGTTTGTTGCCGAAACGTAACCAAGTAACTGTTAACCACTGCAACTGTTCCACAACGTTTAATAGAGCACCCATATATATATATAAAAAAGTGTATGTATGTAATATGTTACTTTTTTTCCCTTAGTTTTTCCTTCTTGATGGCACGGCGCCCCCTCCACATGGTGGCGCCCTAGACGGCCACCTATACGGCCTATGCCAAGAGCCGGCCCTGCAAAAACTGATAGCGATAGGCGTGAGGTTTCTAGGCAAGAGGCTAGAGCTGCTGTTTCCCCGTTTCCAGTCTTTATGCTAAGCTAAGCTAAGCTAACCATATTTACCGCACACGCATGAGAGTGGTATCGATCTTCTCATCTAACTCTCTGCAAGAAACTGAATAAGCGTAATTCCTAAATGGTAATACCACTTATTATTTTACCACTTCAAGTTATCCATTGCATCCTCATTTCAAAATGGTAAAATCCAGACGTACCATTGTAGTGGGGGTTATGTAATCACCTCATGGGTCAATCCTGTGCCTCTATTGTAAGAGATTGGTGTGCTTCATGCTCTGACACGAGGCCCCTTGATCAGTCACTGTAGCTCTGTTACATCTGGACATGCTTGATAGGTTGTGAAGTGAAGCCGTCAAATCTGATCCCTGAAATCCACACTGGTCTGATCTCCAATCAATCCTGCACATGAAAGGAGGGCATTATTCACTGGTGAGGCCTCGCTCCGTGGCCCCGTCAATGACCCAGTTGCAAACACTGTTTGGTTGTAGCCGTGGAACAATGTGGCTGGGCAGGGAAAGGCTGCAGAAGCATGTCCTGCCTTTTTAACCCTTTTTCACGCATGCACTCTGATGCTTTATTTCATCCATAATGTAGTGTCACCTTTGTATCTGCTTGTTTCCATTAGATTTCACATCCTGCGTTTGTTGTCCATGGAAGCCTATTAACAGGAATTTAGAATGAGGTTCTGCAGGGATGAACGATGTTCTGGCGTGCAGAGGATGGACCCACAGGTCAAGAGGTGTTGTAAAATGGCAGGCGAGGAGATTATCCACAACTGAAACAGAAAGTGGATTTACATTCAGGCCTCACCTCTTAAATCTGTCATTTTGTGACACATACAGATTCTTTTTGGCTGGACCAGGGGGGACCAGCCCTATAAATGGTAAAGTCTGTCGCTGACTTGCTCGCTGACTGAGTGAGTGATGAAGTTACACCAGTGGTCGAACTCCATCAGAGTGTGTTGGAAAGGCTGTTGACTGGCTTAGCAGTGCCCTCTTGTGGCGAAATTCGGAATTGCGGCATTGAGTAATTATGAGGCATAACGAGGGGCACGTCGGAGAAACGGCGTGCAAAGCGGACTTCACTGCATCCGAGTGGTGTCAGTTGTGTGCGTCTCTGATGATCCGTGAGTAAAGCCAGTTATTTCTGACTGAACGGGACATTTATTGAGCCTTTCACTGCATTTTGGTTTATTTAATTAAGGCTGTTCTGCTGATGCTGAGCTAATTTACTCATCATATTGTTCATGGTAATGCTAGCTGCTACTTTCTGGTGAAACTGCTGGATGTGGACAGTGTTATTGTTTATGATATGTTGTGGTCCAGCCACATACTAGGTTTCAACCTAGACTTGTTTTACTACATCTGCTGTCATCAAACCAATATCTGATAACAGCATAAACCCATTCAGCTGTGCTTTATAGTCATTTTTTCTACCTTATGTCAGGCATAATACTGTTCTAAAATAACTGTATAACAATGTATCCATTCAACAACAAGGAGCCAGACACACAATCTAATGAGGTGTAGACTGATTTCATGACTAAATAAAGATTAATAAGGTTTCTGATGACAAAATAACCTTTTGTATTGTTAATTTGAAATGTAAATGTAGAACACTGGTTATGATCAAGCCTACTCTGGTGACATTAAGAGTACTCAACATAGATGCTAAGTGACGAATATGCAGCAGTATAAGTGGTGCTCTTCATATGTGCTATTAATATTTAAATCACGATAGATGATAAAACAATCACAGGTGTATCTTTCTGTTTTATATAGCTGTACTGTCTGCTATATCTGTGAGATATTCCTACACTTCACAGTTAAAAGCTGACACCTTCAGGCTGTTTCTAATATATATATATATATATATAACCCCTTTCATAATTAAAAAAGTAAAAACCCAAACCTGTTTCATCAATCTCTACCCCTCTACGCCCTCTACATGCTGCTCTCATCCAGTCATGACAGGGAAAGACTGACACACAAAAGCCTAAAAACTCTCTCCCTCAGGAGATTTTGATAGGATGAATATGATGCTAGGCCGTTTTCTCGTTCTCACGTCAAAAACTGTGGCAAATTTAGACCGAACACCTTTATCCATCCCTCCTTATTCATATTTATGAGAAGTGACTGACAAACTCATTGTCTGGTAATTACAGTGTGGTGAACCTTCATTGTTTTTAGATTGGTAGAGACTGAGACATGCTGTGCTTTGGCTTGCTGCACTAATGCAAACCTCTTCCATGTAGATATTATTAGTCGCTGTTTGCTTAGCAACCACAACACATGTCTGACATTTTTGTACAATGAAAACGTTTTGCCCAGAGTTTATTTTATTTTGGCTGCAAGGATTGTTAAAAAAAAATGGATGAAAAGGAGAAGACTGAAAGGACACAGGAAAAGTCTCTTATTATATATATTATATGTATGACGCTCAACATATGTTGAAGTTATTTAACACTCATACTTTTAAGTATATATACATCAAATTCAATAAATGAGGAGGACACATGTAGAAGCAACTGTGGTGATTGCATTCATCTTAAAGGAACACCTTACATTTAAAGGAACAATACGTAACCCTTCCCAAGGTCGTTATTATTATATTCTCAAAAGAAATGAGCCTGTCTATCTGACTTTAAGATCAATGCAATTCAATAGGTCATGCTAGACTTAATAACCCACCCTTAAAATCATCAATAAGCCATGCTGTATGATGTAGCAACAACAAAAAGAGAGAGAGAACGCAGTTAAAGCTTTGGACAGCAGGGGGCACCAGTAATATGCAAGGATTAACTGATGGACATTATAACAGCTACTGAGAGAAATATAACAGTACTTTTTTAAATCATCACAACAAGATCAAATCAAATATTTAAAATGTCTGTAATTGTTTGTGCATATATTGTGTCTGAATGATTATCTTTTTGTCAGCCTGTATTTTTCTTATTTCTAAAATACAAAATGATCAGAAATGATGAGCTGCACAGTGTAATATGGTTATAAGATCTGCAGATCTTCTGTAAACATTGAAGAGGGATTTCACAAAGCTTTACACACTCACTGATGAGAGGCCTCACACTATGCAAAATGACAGCCAGCCTGGCTTCCTCAAAGGATGAGGAATTCTTGCTACATCAACATCAGTAAGTCAAATGGGCTTTCGCCGTCTGTTAACACTCAGAGTAACACAATAGAAGAACATACAAGCCTGTGGGAGCTCAGCCAATATCAATATATCACCTCAAGTGCCAATTATACTCATTAAAGGTCTAAAATGTGATGAAACTGCAACAGCTTGGAAATCATTATCACATTCAGTGCACAACAATGCAACTCAACTGTAAGTGTACAATTTATCATCAAGCAGCCCAGCTATGAGAATGAGTGTGTGCAGACACTCTGGAGTGAGAGGCCAAATAAATAAATATAAAACATTTGGAAATCACTCGAAGAATTATTCAAGTAAGAGCAAACAGCGCTGCTATTATACTTATAGTTGGCTCTTAAGAAATGTATCAGTATTCTGCAGAAATGTTATAACTACAATGGAGGAGGAATTATTATCTCATTTTTCCACTGATACAAATGGATATTTAAACATTTTTCAATGGTGTGGTTTGGTCCAACAGCCATTAAATTGTTTCTAATTGATGCAGACAGTGCAAGCTTTCATTTTCACTAAAATATCAAAACTAGAAATATGTATTAATATGTGGCTGACTGTTATTTAATATTTATAATACGTATAAGACAGAAATTATGTTGGTATATCATAATCAATCAGAATCCCCTCTACTTTTACTTAAGTTTGTTTCTCAAATGGTAATTTTGATTTTTACTTTAATAAAAGTAATTTCTTGTATGAGAGTAATTGTAGGGTGCTTTTAATCAAGTAAAGATTTTTAGTATACTCTACCCACCACTGCATCTAGGCAATCTCACTTTGTCTCAGTCACATTGCCAAATATTCTATTAATACTGATAAAACACACAACATGAGCAAATAAAAAAAAAATGACAATGTGTGCTGTGATTTATTTGCACAGTGGTCCTTCCTTAAATGCATACTGATACTCCTACAAAAATGTCATTTAATAAAGTACATGCATATAAAAAATAAATGCATTACTCCTCATTTTATACATCTTACATTCAACCGACTAATATAATTTCTGCAGGATATCCAATAAATGTTACAGAATACATTAAAAATGATTCTTCATTTATGTAAACTGCCACAATATTGTCATTTTAATTAGTGTAATGCACAACTCCTATCTGTACAGGAAGGAGTGGAGTATGCTATTGAAAATGGAGATAGAATGATGGACAGAGGCTTTTGTGTTGCAGGCAGCTCAGTGTACGTATAGCCATTGTTGAAATGATTTCTGAATGGAAACTGATCTTGCTGACTGCAAACGCATTAATGTCCCAATATAGTAATACACAGGTTTTACAGCAAAACCCCATGTATCACAATGACAACGATTATTCACATCTCTGCATTCTTTGCTTGATCCATGGATGTTGCCATAGTAACACGAGTATGTCTTATCAAGTACGGCCCTTGTGATTTTTCACTGCAACTTATTTAGGCTGTTCACTGTAGGTATGACAACAGGCTGTTGAGTTGTTGCATTCATTTCCATGTTAATCGAGTTAACAGCCATTGTGTGTTAGCTTAACCTTTGATCCTGCCTTGTCAAATTGTTGTCAGCTAATATTAAATTAGGCTAGTAATAGAGGCTTTTTATGTAAATGATGTAAAATGCTTTAAAACTATAAATAGACATAATTCAGCTGAGAGCTGATATGATGGTCTCTGTGGTATCAAAACATTTTTGCTGCGCTTTAATGATCAGATTGTGAAAAGCCATTTATGATAGAGGAGGTGCTGATGTTGAATATCAATCTTGTTCATCATGATCACAGTATTTCAGATTTAATACTATGATGGCTCAGCATGCATGAAGCAGATTTCTGCCATTTTGTTGCTGAAAAAGCTAAAATATTAGAGGTCCTGATTTCACATAAATTCTACCAAATTTCATATAAATATGAGTGAAATCAGTGACTTAAAGCCCCATGTCACCAACCTGGAGAAACATAGATTCTGCTTGCATAGCATAACCACAAAGTGCAGATTTTATTTGAACTAGTAGTCACTTTGTAGCTACAACTCGTCACACATTTGCGCTTCCTTCCTCGATGAAAATAATGAGGCTGTTTGATGTGAGACCACTATGGGCCGTAATGAGAGGAGTAGACTGTTCAGGACGCATGAAAGCTCTTCAGTCCATTTGGACCATGAGCAGCCATTACGGCGCAGGACCGAGACACCGTGGAGGTCTGCTGACTTTATGAAGGGCTTTGGGATTTAATGATGGAGGCAACAGCTAAATCTGTCACCCTTTTAACTTCTCGTGGAAGGAGGGAGGAAATATTTCAGAGGTGTTAAACACAGGGAGACCTACAGCATTCAAGGGCACGGTGAATGGGCCATATGAACAGAGGCACGGTCACATTAAAAATGACTGTGTACAGCACAGGTGCTGTAGGAGATCACAAATGAAGAGAATCTGCTACATAAATTAAAGTCCTTGATTGTACCAGCTCTGCGACTGTTTAAGTGATTGTTCAACTTCAATCATACTTCTGAATTCGTTCATAATGATAATTTCTTTGAGGGTTATTCTTTGTTAGAAAAAGAAAAAAAAATACTGTTTTCACGACCAGCAAAGTGATGAGTCCATAAATTATCTTTTTTTTCTCTCGTCCAGAGGCAGGAAGCAGCACATCTACCTCTCATCATATCAATCTCTTCCTCCTTCACAAGACGCCACCGTCAGTGGTGCCAGAAGAGACACAAACACAGAGAGTGGATGAGTAGGAGGAGGGAGAAGCTGATGGTGACGGAAGGATCAGCATCTCTTCATTTATCTGCAGGACGATAGAGGAAGAGCCCCAGCTGAGATGGGGTTAATATTTCTCCAGCCTAAAGTTCTGGAGGGGGGGGGGGCATTGTGATTTGTCACCTTAGTAGTAAGCCCAAGTGCCAAGAATCTAGTTAATGGTTAGACACAGCATCCTGCCACTGGGCACCATTTTGGCTCCATAACAAAGGAAGGCCTGCCTCAGCCACTGAGTACTAAGGAGGACCGGGGGCCCTGTCACTATCTGTCTCCACAAAGATGGCAGTTCCTGATTAGTTAATAGTTCACGGACATGTGGATGCATCAATCCTGAGGAGTGACAAGGAGTATAAATGCACAAATACACAGACGGTGGGAGCCCAATGCTGATGCTGTAAACATATCTTGTTAACAGGAAGCAGACCCTATGCCGCCACATCATTGAGTGACAGGATCACTGATGACTAACAACAACAGAGCAGACTCTTTTTTTCTCTCTCTCTTCTGTTTCCTCACTAAGCATTTGTGCTGCTAATTTATTTATTTATTTCAAAGCTGAATGTAGCATTAATCCCTATATTCATTCTTTGCAGGAAACTTGATGTAGGATGATTAATGGGCAACCAAAGGAAATGATCTGCACCTTTGACAGAAAGTATGCATTCATGCTGTAATGCCCGATGCAGAGTTATGTAGGCCTAACTTAAAGTGGCAATCCTTAAGATTACAATCCGGTTGATTTAGAATTTATATTTAAGTGAAACAGTGGAATTGTGCTTAAAGTTTAGCAGTCTGGAGTCTTGATGTTGATGCACGAGCTTCACATTTTCAGTATCATTGTGTATACAATGGAGGAAAACTGTAATACAGCATTTTTTTCCAGGAAATGTCACCACAGACACAGAGGCTAAATCGCATACTATGCACTACATACTCAATATCTATACTATTGTATACTAATATGTATACAATCTATACTTTTGTGTAAATAAACTGTAGGATGTATCTTTTTCCGGATGCACTGAAATGTAATTTCCTCGTGAGCCTCCTTGCCAATTGGACACGTAACCATGGTAACCCGTGCCAACCTCAGCTCTATCGGTGTCGCCAGATAATGTACCTGCAGTAGCAGGTGACCAAATCACTGATTTTTAAGATGTACAAATGTAAATTGTTATTGACGTTACAGAGCTGCCATGGTCGCTGTCCGTTTGTCTGTTATGAACATTGTTGTCACTACCACATTGCATTGTGGGATATTTATGCTGGCGTGTCCAGTGTTGCATACTGTAATTTTTCACCGGAAATAGTATGCAATTCACATACTATTGCTTTCATACTAAGGTTTAAGACATACTAAAAAATCTCACATACTGTTTTAGCATACTAAATAGCATGTTATATGGAATTTCGGATGCAACCCCAATTCGTAATACTGCAAATATATAAATATTGCAATACTTTCAGAAGTGGGTAATAGGCTCAATCATGATTGTTACCTCCTTTGGTGATAGATACATTATTACATACATTTGCCACTTTAATACATGTCTTTTACACATTTTATAGTATTGTATATCCTTATCTAGTGTGCTACAATATAAATCACAATTTTAAGTCCCTCAGTGTCTCAGTTTTCAGCTATAACTGCCCATACCATACTTTCCAAAGCTACAAAAGCAATTACAAAAACTACAACCTAAATCACATTGCTAATTCACATGGTGATTGCTGACAACACAAGACAAGAGACTTTGGGGCCTGCAGTGAGCAGAAAGTGTTTTGATTTTTAAATGTGTACTGCTGATCTGACTCATACATATGAAAGTCCCCATTTAAAGCGGCAAGAATCACAGGAGGGGGACAAAACGCGTCTCTTTAGGTTTCCACCACTCTACAGGTTTGAGATCAGAGGCAGCTTCTGTGTGATATATGGCCGGGGCTTTTAG
>JAOVVB010167105.1:0-11510 GCA_028570985.1 Heterobranchus longifilis | reverse complement strand
CGTGCATGCGTATACAGTAGGCTGTATAGTTTATATATCATTCAATAATATACTAAGAGTGTTCTTATACTTGGCAGCCATTTGCTTCCATTATTCAGCAGTTTTAATTTAAAGTGCTGTTTGTTTGTCTTTGCTCACTGTGATTGGCCGTCTATTCACAACTATTAAAAAAAAAAAGCACGACTTATTTGAACTGGCTCAAACAGCAGGATATTTCACCTGCATGTAATTTCCCCACATGGAATCCATCAGTTTACTAATGGGGACTGTGGGGCCAGCACCTACTCCACTCTGTGCTCCCTACATCAGTAAGTGGTTTAAAGGACACACACATCACGACGGTCGTACATGCCAGAAGGGCTACGAGAGCGTGCGGTAATTGTAGTGTGACTGATTGAGGAGCGAGCCGCCGGTAGTCAACGCACAGGGGCTTGTTTGCGGCAAGAATCGAAAATTGTGTTGATAGGGTCACACGGGGAACAGCAGCCTCGTCTGCGCTTTCAAACAGTGAGGTCAGATTCATATCAGTACTACACACCTTTGTTTTCATTTTATTTTTCACTTTCCAGGCTTTAAGTGCTGCTGTAATGACAGCATACGGGGGAAGCTTCTGATTTATTTACTTTCCTATCTGTTTTATTTAACGACCTGCGATCAGTCACTAAAACGCCTCCCTCAACTTGTGACCAGGAATTAATAAGGACAACTGTCTGGCTGCTAATAAAACATGTACAAAGACAATTCTTTCATATTGCAGACTCTCACCAGCAAGTTGAATTAAAATATATTCATATGTAGGCTATATCTATATTCGTAAAGCATTAAGGCACACCATTGTTTTGATTTAATTCAGTAATTGTATAGTTTTTTATTTTGAAATCAGTAATGGGCTTTTAATTTAAGGATCTAATTGTGGCACTTTTATTCATATTTTGTTTCTAAATTGTAATTTTAAATGTTTTCTTTCCCCTTGAATATTTTCTTTGCCTTTAAGTTTTACAGCAACAAGTACAGAGCAGAATAAGTCAGATACCTTCTGTTACCTCTGTCTCTGTATCTGCAGTGTGCCTTTTACGACTTTTTAGTAGATATAGAAATACATACCCTAAATTATTTCCACATGTTTTCGTGTAGCAAATGTTCTCGTCCACAATAAAAAACAAATACAGCCATCATTGTTTGCATGAAATCTGACTTTGCATTTATATTGTAGAAGCAAGTGGAAAATATCACCTTTTTTTTTTTTACAAAAGCAATTAAGTGTGATTACCATCTCAAATGTTATATCCATGCTTTATTGTTGACCCTGAAAGAAACGGCTACATACATAAATACATACATTGTGTACATAAATAGATACATAGATCATTAATATTCAAACAGACACACTGTGTCAGTGAAGTCCATGGATGCCGCATGTCTGACAGGTGTAGATGAGAGCCTATGTACAGCTGAAGTCTACTACAGTTCATGTGGAGCTGGCAGGGCAGGAGGAGCACAGCAGAGCCGGGTGAGGGTTTTTGTTTGGGGCACTGTTAGCAGGAGGTGAACGTTTTCCAGAAGAAGTTTTTACAAGGGGCTTTGCGGTCACGCTGGGGCAGTGATAGCCTGTTGTAGACGGCCCTCTCCTCCAGACGAGACTCCAGCGGCTCCTCAAGATCCACAGGTGCTGCCTCCCCCGGCAGCATGTTGGTGTCCAGAGCTCCGTCCAACAAGCCCGACACCAGCTTCAGGATCAGCTCTTTGCGCTCTTTGCTCAGCTCCTGAAGAAAAAATAAGATATATAATTATTAGACATATTATTAAACACCAACAGCAATATATTATTAAAGAGCCTACTGTAGAAAATGTGAACATTTAACATCTGACATTCATTTCACATTTAAGATGAATTAACAGAATGATTTAAAGACTGCATTAAAGGGATACTTCACCCTCAAAATGATCATTTGTATGTCAGTTCAGCTACTCATCCTGTGTTACCTTGAGCTCTTGAAGACTTTTTTTTTCTTGCGTTTCTTTGCATTTTTCTCGCATGCCTCCAGGAAGAATGAAGAATTGAAGTTAATTCTCCCATTCTACGTTACTGCGTTCTTGGTGGCATGCGAGAAAAATGCATTTTTCTTCAAGAATTCAAGGTAACATGGAGTGAGTAATAGATATGAGTGTGAGTGTGAGTAAAAGATATATAGAATATATATAGAATTTTTATTGAAATTAAAGCATAAAGTTTACAATCAAAAGCAAACAAATGATCATTTTGAGGGTGAAATATTCCTTTAACTTTAAATTGAAAATGATTGTATTTTGTATATATATTTTTTTCCTTCTTTTTTTTTAATGTTCAAAATAAAGTATATTCTATTCTATTTAAAATGCAAATTAGAAATATCACAAGCTATTTCATTTTGATGATTTCACAAGCAATCTTGATTTTCAGGTTATTCTTTTAAAAGTTCTAATTATTCAAACATTTTTCTCCCCCCCACAACAAAATGACAAATCTATCAATAATAAAGAGACAATTTCCCATAAATAATAAAGAATCTCCTCACCCTGTTCAAATGGATGGCGCTCCTATCCTCCACAGGAAGCACGGCGGCTGCTCTAACGCTGAGCAGAACCCCCATGAGAGCTGCTAACACCACCAGGAGCTGCATGCTGTGACAGGAGTGCAGGTGACGGACCAGAGCTACAGTCACAGGAGCAGGAGGCTCACAGAGATACGAGTGTGTGTGTGGGTGTGTGTGTGTGTGTGTGTGTTTGAGAGAGAGGGAGTCTGAGCAGCTCAGAGATCCAGAGGAGAGTGGTGGAGAAAGTGCAGTTGGTGGCAGCTGGTCACAAGATTTGGAAACCACTGATGTTTCTTCTGCTCTACCTCCAAAGTCCCTCACGCTTTTATACGTGTCTGCCACTGACGTACAGGGTGGTGGGTGTATGACGGAGGGTGGAGGGTGTGTGTGTGTGTGTGAGTGTTTAGGGGGGAGGTGGATGTGTATGTGAGCGTGGAAGAGGAGGGGGAGATGAAGGGTTCAGGGCAGAACAAATGGAAGCGTTGAACACTTAACCTTTTTGGCAAATTGGGAACATCTGCAGAGGGCGACGACGTCACCGGGCTAAAACCAGGTTTTGACATCAACATGTAACTAATGTATTGGCAGTTACGATAGACAATCGCAAACAAATCGCAAACAAGACCTCTTCAGACAGAGGAACCGACAATTCCACAACTCATCAGCTGTGTGATGCACTCCAACCGCCCTCAAGATAAAATGGTTACAATTCCTGTAGCAGCAATCACAAAATCTAAAAGAAATACGAAGTGGCCACAGGCTGACGTGTCGTCGTTAGCTACACATTCTAACAGAGCCAGCCCTAAGCAATGATAAGCAGTTGCTTATAGGGCCACCTAGTCGAGAAAAGATATTTTTTGAATGAACAAGAGACAAAAATAAAATAGAACTTCCTGAACAAAAAACTGACAACGTTTTGTGCCATTTTTGCCAACACATAGTGACAAAACAATATGCTCAGAGACAAAATGGACAAGAGGCTAAGTAATTTACTGTCCCCTACCCTACTTCGAAATATGAATTAGTAATTCGAAATGTGAATTAGTCTTGTACCTCTCAATTAATTTTCAGTGCAGACCTCTGGATAAAGCTAAAACTAGTCTTGCGTAGCCAGACCTATCTCCACAGCACTGTGTCCGAGCTGGGGTGTAGGTCTGGATTGAATGTCTTTCAGTCCGGTATAGTGGAAACAACTCCCTGGCCTGTTTATATTTCTGTAAACCAATCACAATCGTCTTGGGCGGCGCTACGCTCCGACTGCAGCGAAGAGACTTTGAGAACCACACGGAAGGAAGGAGGGACTTCCTCCAGCCGGGGCAAAGATATTCAATAGTTATAGACCCGGAGTCTAAAGTATAAAGACTTTATGCCGACCCTGCTTACGTACCCAGCCAGACTAAGCTACAACCAAACAGACCAATGAAACTGAGGTGGGTATCAGCCAATTAGCACCTTTATCTTTCGCCTACAACACACACAACACCGTTATGTAACGGCCCTTAAACCCACCCCATATGAAATAAACAGTTGTGATTGGATCTGCAAGTTTTGAGTCGAGTGGAAAACAGTATGAGTGACAGAGAGGCCAGACGGATCCTGCAGGAGAAAATGAAACATTGGCTCAGCAGGTAACGACCAGGCTAAGGACTCCCAGGATTCTGGGGTAAAACAAATCAGTCATAGGATTAGGTTTTGTACCTTATGTACATTAGTTTTGTACATTATGTGTACTTAAAGTATGTTTCATTCAGTGCCATATGAAGTAGCAGCATGTTACAATGAGGTGGACGCCCCCAAACCAAAGTTAAGCAACCCTGTTTATGGCCCCCAAAAGTCTAGGGCCGGCCCTGCATCCTCAGTTTGGCTCTGCACTTCTGTCAACATGTGATTGCTGTCGCTGTGCCTCGGTGTGCCTCTCTGACACCTGCAAATTACAATTGAGCGGTCTGACACACCGTGACCGGAGGACGTGCTTTCAGGAAATGCACATCACCTATCCAGTGGAGTAAACAGAGTTGTTAAAAGAAGAAGAAGCCATTCTTCTTCAGCTGTTTAGTGCCAGCACAATGGAGCCGATGGTTAACTTTGGTGTACACTAACACGGGCAGTTTGGTGGATTACATTTAATTGATTTTCATTTGCTTGTCTGAATTAAACACAAAACAATGGCCTTTGGATACTAGAGGCAGGTTTGGGGAAAAGACGATGTACCACCAAATATATCCCAACCAGATATACAAACAAAATCATATTAATGTCTGGACTCTCATTCTGCATGTAACAATGACTGTGAGAGTACAATATGTTCCAGTTAAATATAGTATATACTGTAGCTGCAGTTCAATTAAATACACACTATACTATAAGCTGCTTGGATTAAACAGTGAGAAATGGTTTCCGGCTACAGTGCACATTTAAAATGAGTAAATTACCTTCTTTTTTTTGTGCCTTAGTCTTACACAATATTCTCTGGAGGTTTGTCCTGGACAGTGTTTATATGATTTGCTGAAATATTAATAAAGCAGAATACATTACAGTTTTTGCTCATCTTTATTCTTTATACAAGTGTGCAGTGGTGGCTCTATTTCAGATGGGGCGGGCCAGGCTTGGGCCACATGCCATTTTATGGGTGCTAAATCTATAGGTTTGGTTGTCCAAAAGACGCAATACACATATAATAATGACTGCAATAATACTCATTCAGTGTTAACCTACATTTTATTTATCAGTGCCCCTGAATAATTACAATTTCCTCTCTCTAAGGATACATGTGGGGTAAAAAAATTATGTAAATATTTGCCACAGTAAGGGGGAGCAGTGGGTTTAAAGGGGACATATTATGCAGATTTTCAGGTTCATACTTGTATTTTAGGTTTCTACTAGAATATTTTTACATGATTAAATGTTAAAAAAACACATTATTTTTCTTATATGTCTGTCTGAATAAACGTGTATTCACCCTCTGTCTGAAACGCTCCCGTTTTAGTCTCTTTAAGCCGCCCTCCTGAAAATGCCCAGTGTGCTCTGATTGGTCAGCATGTCTGGCAGCACTATGTACTGTATAGTTGTGACATCACAACTTTACGGAAGTCCTGGCAGCTCATTTAAAGGCACCGTTTCTGAATTACGGGCTGTGTGCATTTCTAGGTGGATTGAGCGTTTTGATACTTTCACAGTATTTATATAGCACCTCGACCTGCTTTACAAAAATAAAAATAAAAATCTCACTTTCTACAATATGGGACCTTTAATATTATGGGGGCACTCCCCCCCCCCTCCCCCCCTTAGAACCACCATTGCAAATGTGGCAACAAATGATTATATTTAGGATGCATTTGTCTGATATAATATGGAGGTTGTACAAAAACATATGTTGCAGCTTACATAAAGGCCTTTGTATGTAACTCAATGTCATTAAATGTAGTTCACAACTTAGAAAAGAAAAGATTTGTGTGAGCTCCTCCTAAGCAACTGCAAAACCTAATTATACTGGTGAACTCCTCACCAAAACTGATTACTGTGAGTTGCTTACAGCATAAAACAACATTGTCGGAATTGCATCCCTCCAGGATATATTGCTGAAATAGCACAATTAACAGGGTTTACTTTTGTGACGTCTTTAGACGCCGCTACCGGCAGGGAACATACAGTACTTATATCCCGGTACGCCTCGGTTGATATGTTCAAAAGGATTTTTGTCCTGCTTTCAAAACAGTGTTTGAGGTATTTTCTCCATACACTGCTGATCTAAAGAGGCCCGCAGCCAAACCAAAGATTAGCTGACTGTTGAAACGGTTATACTGGCAATTCAATGTGTTTGAAGAATCCACAACAACTGGGCTCCTTATAAATATCTGCAGTCGGGCCTCAAAAGAGACTTCAAGCTGTGAAAAAACGTCAGCATGACGACAGGTCTGGGTGCTCCCAGATCTTATTAATGTGCGTGGAAGTCTCCATTTTCACTACATCTACTTCATGTACGGCCTCCAGCAACACCTCAACAGCTGTCTGAAAGAGATCACAAAGGAACACCGACCCAAAGATCATCTCAGGATTATATCAGGGTTCTTACACATTTTCCATCTCAAATTTACAGACTTCTCGGTAGATTTTTCAGACCATATTTGACATCTGAATACAAATAGCTATGTTTATTATCTGGCCCGCGCTGTCTCATGGTACGTGAGACTCTTTTTGGACGTGAGAGGTCGAGCCGCTTTCCAGCATTGCATCCTGACACAGCAGTTATCAATTTCTCTTCCGTGACTAATGACCAACAGAGAAAACATACAGGCTGCTTTGCTGCACCTGATTGGACGAGCGCTTTCACTCGTCTGCTCCTGGATTTCAAACTGAACCAACATGGCAACTTTCTCTTATATATTACGAAAATAGTTCACCGAGAAGTGTTTCTGTAAACATTTTAGGTGAGAAATAAGCCACGCAGTTGTTGAGTCTGTCTTCATTTTTAGATCGACAACAGTTAGTTTAAATGTTTTTCGGGAATTTCCAGAAGCACTGGATGGCCCTGATTTGCAAAAAGTAGCCTAGACTTCAACTTTACGCAAATGAGGGACGACCAACGTAACTACCAGAATGCATTGCATGGCTACTTACACACTTACATAGAAAATGAATGAGAAGTGTGGAAATGTCCCTGTGGACACGTACAGTCACACAGTGGAAAACATTTTGGCTCCAAATGTCATGAAAAACACTTAGAAATTATGAATTTTATATTTTAGAAAACAGAATAGGGGTAATAGTCTGGAAAAACTGATATTTTTCCTTACTTATCCAGACCTGGAAATTACTAAAATTAAATTCCATACTTTTCCATACTGTGTAGGAACCCTGTTATATGTGCTGACTGTTATCTACACACGTGAATCTGGACATATGGGTAAACCTATCTAACTGCACTGGAAACATGTACATTTTACTTATATAAGAGTTTAAAAAGACAAGTAATGCATTGTCTTCAAAGTTCTGTTACTGTACAGCAGAGATACCAAGTCATTGCTTGCAAGTCCAAGTCAAGTCTCAAGTCTCTTATGGTTATAATGAGCGTTCCATCACACTGCATAGCTATATCTACTGTATCATCACCCCTTTATCTATTAGCATACAGTATTAGCATTGATTAGTTGTTTGGTATATGACCACTTTAAACAGTCTATTGCAATGCAATGCAATTGCAATGTTTCCTTTAAAGTTAATAACTGTATTTTGCCCCTAAAAATGGATATAGACTAATGTCTGTCAGGGTAACAGGTAAATATTGCTGACATTATTAGGCATGCAATAATAAATGTAAAGTATTTTTCATTAACAGAGTGCAACCGTACTGTATAATTACACACATTAGTCTCCAACTAATGACAGCATGTAATCTGCTGTAAATTAACACATCACTCTCGCCTCTCAAACCCAGAGATGCTCACAAGTCATTTTCTGCAAGTCCAAGTCAAGTCACCGTGTGTGCGACTTAAGTGCGATTGAGTCCAAGTCCCCAACTCTGCAGTACAGACAATCAAAACACATAAACCTCAAATTAAATATTCATGGGTATACTTCACTGGTCTTAATGTAAAACAGTGGATTTATGCTTCCTTTTCTATTTTACAGTATGTGAACACAAACTACCTCGAGTACAGCCACCTAACGTACTATAAAGGCAGCATGATGTACTACACTGTTGCAGGTTGGTCACATTTTAATAGAAAACCAGTGAGGGCTGAGGTCTTACACAATCACTAGAGTTGATGCAACTGAGGGAAACTTTAACACTTGCAAAACACGGACTGATCTGAACCATTGGATGGAGCCAAGGGGCTTTCCATTCAAGTTCAAAGAAAACCTAAAACACAATATTCTCTGAATATGCATTTGGTGGTTTTGAACAGTATGCATAACCTGTATACCTCTACAATGTGAAACTATCTTATACATAAGAGATTAAAGGATGCCATCTTGTGCCTGAATACTGAAACTGCAGGTGGACCTCACCGGTACTACAACTCTGCTCATACCAGCACCGACAAGGTGTTTAATGGGTTACTGAACAGCAGCTGAAACACAACACATATTAACCTGCATTTGGTTGGAAAGTGATGATGAAATTGGTAAAGATTAGCTCAAAAAATATAAGACCGGTTTAGTCGATCATTACTTCCTATTTTTTTCCCCATTATCCTGTAGCCAGAGTGAAACAAGCACAGAATATTTTTGGTAACACTTTATTCGGATAGTCCACCTACAGATATTGTAACATTTCAGCAGCTGTTTTTATTAATTGAGATTCAGCAATTCAACTCTTTTGCTTTATCTGTAGATGTTTGACAGAGTATGCAGTAGATTTGTTAATTTTTAACAGGGGGCATGGACCCGGGTTGTTTCATTCAAACCGCATCATGAAAGACTCTTTTAGTTCTGTATTTAACAACACTATGTAGCTGAGAGAATATTATAGCTCCGAGACGAAACTGACAGGAGGGCAGGACTTAGAGAAAAAGTTGCAATTACAAATCCATGCCATGGATCAATACAGTTAGGCTTCTGATATTTCAGAGCCGTGGTCGGGGCCATAGATTGTAGCTTGCACAAACCTCAGTCAGATAAAGTATCAATGAGTCAGGCAGACCCCTCTGGCCCTGGTCGTGTCTAGAAGGTAACCCTGGATTTGCAAAAACCAGCAAAAACTCTTGCAAGACCCATTTCCCGATGACCTAACCCTAAACATACCATTCGAGGTTAATGCCTAACCTTACTCATCTCAGGAGACTTTAACCCTCTGCCCCTGCACTCTCTGCTATGGAGCGGGGGGGATGGCAGGTTAACTGTGGGGGGGTGTGTTTTGGTCAAATCACCTACTGAGTTTGTGATAATTCATGAACATCCATACACATTCTCAGAATAATCTAGTTGAACTACTCAGCCTTCGCTATACATGAATTGTCACATGCAGTATACTCTATAGATAATCTGTGAAACATCTACAAAGTCAAACAGTTGAATCTCAAATAATAAGCTGTTGAAATGTCACAAATCCTCTAAACTATCTGTAGGTGGACTAAATATAGCGTTACCAATAATTTTCCTGCAATCAAATGTGTTTTTAGACGCCACACCTTTTAATGACATAATTTGAAACCAGAAAAAAATTAACCATTTCATGTTACTGATTTATTACAGTTCTTATAAAAATCACAAATTCATTCCTCAGGTATGACACTACTTCTCAACAGATTCAGTGTTGACTTACAACTAATAGGTAGATATTTGACCATGTAATGACTCGGCATACAGGCGTACTACAGTACAAGCTTATGACCGGTAGTCAATAATACCCAATACTGCAAGTTTAATAATTGCATAAGGAATTAACACCTTAAAAGACATTTCTCGCATTTGCATTTTAACACCGTAACATTAAAGACTTCCATATCAAATTAATGGTCAAAGCTGAGCAAATTTATTTTGGTGATATTTTAAAGGGACACTTTTCTCAACTATTGACACTTGAGCTTTCTTCTAGGCCACTATACGTGCCTGGTACACTTTGATAGATACAACAACAAACAAACCAATTTCAGGCACTATAGGGTTCATGTGTAGAGGACACACATTAGTATTCTGAATATACAGTTATGATAGATGGCAACTGTGTATTTTCCTATGAGCACAAACTGATATTAAACATTACAAATAAAAGAACAGCAATACATTACATGTACATACTCTATACAGTATGTAATGTATCACATAATGTGTAGATGCAGTGATTTTCCGATATAGACAGTACACAGTTTTAGAGTGAGGTCAGGTTCGACGGCAATGCTCTTTCCACTTAGCCCAGCCCATATTAAATTGCCGATAAGACAATTACAGAGTAAAAATGAATAACCCAAATACATGAGTAAAATAAATAAAACACCACGAGCTTGTAAGACTGGAAGGAAGGAAACATTGGAACGAGCTAACACTTTTCACTGTATAACTCAGCAAGTTCCCACCCACTGCTAATTATGAGGTGCCCACCCCCACCCATAAAATCTTCAGGAGGCTACTCTCTTCAGCGGCGCTGAACTGTGTTGAGGAGGAGCCGTAGGTTGTTTATTTGTGGTCTGAGGGCCAGGTAGAGGATGAACATGGCGGTTCTGCTGTTTCTGGTCATGCTTCATTGAGCACCTGTCAATGATCAAAAAGATACTGAGTCAAAAGCAGCACGTGTGTCTTAACGGTTTTGAATTGTACTTAAATTACATATGAAAAAAAAAATACAGATTTGAACATTTTACCTTTTTTGCGAACTCGGGCAGGACGAATGATGCTTTGTGAATTTCCGGGTTGTAATATCTAAGGTTCATATTTTCCATTTCCTCTTTCGACAGCGTTCTCATTGGTTCCACGAAATTCGTTTCCTAATTGAAAAGTGAAAGGGCACATCATTTGATCAGGGTTCCCACACCTTCTTAAACATCAAATATTCAAGGACTTTCCAGGTTCAATTCCCTCGAATTCAAGGACCCAACATGGCGTAGTTTGAGACACGGATTTAGGTGAATTAGTAATTACTGTTACAACACTGAGAATTTTTATAATGAGAACGAGCAGCCGTTAAAGAGCCCCTCTCGTGAAATTCAAGTTTTTAACCATGTTAACATTGTGTTTTTTATTTGCTACAAGAAATATGAGTGAAATTGAAATTGCAGTGTGTCAACAACAGTCTCAAAAATCTGGATTCATACACACAGGTTTTATGACATCATATGTACCAAGGAACCAATCAAGTAACTTGTGATTAGACTACTACTGCTTGTGACAAGTAACAAGTGTAACTATGGTAGCGGTAGTGGGTGGGGCTTGAGGCCAGATCCAGAATTTCTTAATGAGGGGGAAGAGTAGATGTGCTTCCAGCCACTTTTCAGAGACTTT
>JAOVVB010167095.1:0-11510 GCA_028570985.1 Heterobranchus longifilis | reverse complement strand
AAGCATCAGTGTAGAGGAGGGAGGAGCCGGGGGGGGGGGGGAATGAACAGAAGGTGTAGCTTCATCATTAAACTGCCACAACCATGGATGGATTAGGAGTCAGTGGGCCCCTGTGCACAGACATCCAGAAGGCCCCCCACTCCTCCGACATACGGACAAGACGCAGACTGAAAGAGACACAAAGGCGTCTTTTGCATCTTTGTCCTTTTGCGTCTCTTTGTTGTCACCTTGCATCTCTTTTTGTGTCTCTCTGTGGTAAATTTATACCTTTGCAGTTGTCATTTTGTCTCTTTGTTGTTGTTTTGTGTCTCTTTGTAGTCAAGAGCGGCGGAAGTCGGGGGACAGGAAGGAGTCTGGTCATTTTGTGCGTGCGGTGCGTGCGGTGCGTGTGTGTGGTGCGTGCGTGCGTGCAGATGATGTATGTGGTGTGAGCAATAGCTGCAGAAGTCAGGGGACAGGAAGTAGGGAAGAGGCCGTTTATGGCCCTGGCCCGATTTGGCGTCGTAGCTGATGTAATCCCATCACACATTTCAAAATGTGTTTATTCAAACAACATCAGCTTCCCAGACAAAGAACCTCATTGTTCGGTCTTTATCATCGCTGCTCGCTGTGAGACGGGATGAATGCTGCCGTGTTGACTTCATATGTTCGGAACACGCCCTTCTTTTCATGCTGATCAAACCTGAGTAGCGCTTGACTGTTTACCAAAAGAGCAGACGGCTGTTGGCATTTTGAAGCGCTTCAGACGGGTAGAGAAGACAAAAGCATGAATTCCCTGAGGCTGGCTCCCTGATACACACAGAAATGTTATTCACTCATGTGTGGAGGCAGCGGCGAGAAGGGTGACGGAGGGCGGCGTCGTTCAATTCCAACTGTAGTGACTCTGAAGGAAGCTCAAAGGAGTAAACAGTGCGGGGGAAATACGAGCAGAAAATAAAGGCTGAGACCTCTCCACCAGCATCTGACAAACAATGACTCAGAAAACAGAGACGAATGTTGAAAGTCTCCATATGTTCCAACATACAGACTTAATGTGGCCCAGTTCATTTTCTTTTATTAACAAAATCTCTTTGTAACTGAATCCCTTCATTTTTAACTTCATATTTCCATTAACTTACCTTTTAATAATGACATGATTAAGGAATTTTGTGCTTTGGTTTTATTTTATTTTATTTGATTTACTTGGCTTTTTTGCACTTTAATTTATATATTTTTATTCTGCATTTTGTATATTTTGTGATTTTTATGCTGTATTTAGAATATTTTAGATCAGCAACTCCCGTGTTCTGTGAGGTCAAATTATTATTTTTGTCAAAGGAGTCTGGTGGCTTTGACGTAAACTTAAACAGGACTGTCTGACAGCAAGGTAGATTGATGCAAATATTCTAAATATGGCGTACACTAAAACTGATATTGATTTTTTTAGGTGTGCCTTTCTTAAAATACGTTCACCACATCCACAGCAGCACGTTGACTTACAGCTTCTGTGTCTGCCGACCGTCATACAGACACAATTAAAGACATGGACACAGATAGATGGGCCTATAAAATCTGATCCTTTCTTTACTGTCCTCTGCTGTTCTGTTCACCTCATCCTATAATATTATATATATATATATATAATTTAAAATATCAAATGAGTGTGTGAATGTGTGTGCAGCAGTGGGTGAGTGTGAGTTCTGACAGTGAGGTTAGCAGAACGCCCAGATTCATTAAGCTACGACATTAATTAACAAATTATGTGAAAATGAAACACCCAGGTAATAGCTTTTCTCATCTTTTTATCTGCCTCTGACCGTCACTTTCACCGGTTAATATGACAGGCAGCTCATATCAGCTCCCGCTAATGAGGCTTCTGTGAGTAACTTGAGAACAGGCCAAAATGAAATGTGTGTGTTGTTTGCTTTGTGTGCTTTGTGTAAAGAGTGTTCTCACCACTCACTCTAACAGCACTGTAGAAACACAAGAGTGCTTCTGTAGTTCCAACTACAGGATTAAACAGAGAGATTACACTAGGACCCCCCTACATGCACATTTTGATATTTGGTAAATAAATATGATCTATTCATATTTCGGTATTCATACGCAATTTTTTGTCATTTAAATATAGTGGAAATAGCCCTATATTATATATTTAATTCATGGTTATTTATTTATTCATTGTTTTCCCACACATTGGAGCTAACATTGTGCATGTTTAAAAATAAACAAATTTAAGATAGATTTTTAGATAGGATTTTTTTTTTTTTTTTAAATACTTATCTTAAACATTATGTTATGTAGCCATCATTTAATATTGTTTAACATATGTTTTAAAATATTTAAATTATGTTGGTAGTTGATGTTCTTTACCCCTCTGTCTGGGGCCCCCAGTGGCGAGGAGGCCCTCTGCATGTGCTGAGAATGCCAGTGCACAGATCCGGCCCTGTGCACAGATCCGGCCCAGTGCACAGATCCGGCCCTGTGCACAGATCCGGCCCTCTGCACAGATCCGGCCCAGTGCACAGATCCGGCCCTGTGCACAGGGTTGGAAAATTTCTGGAAATTTTCCAAGAGAAATTAAGCTCAGGAACCGTGGAATCTTTAATTATATGATTATAATGATATAAGCTTAATGGTGTCTTTCCTGTTAATCATTGCACAATATCTGCCACCGTCAACATTTTAGTGAGGTATATACTACTAACACAGTGTCTGAGTGCATTAATGCTCATTAGTCTGTGAACAATAAACCACACAGCCCGAGCCAGAGTCGTTACCACAACATCCAACACTTAATACATTAACAGCAAACCTTATATCACTCTGTGTCCTCTCTTTGTGAGGAGTCATTTTTGCCGACATGTTTACAGGTTTTGGTCACCTGAGTCCCCAAGAAAATAATGCCTCTGCTTTTATGGATGTGAACGAATACTGTATCAAAGAGAAAGATTTGAAACATATTTGAAAAAGTGTTGTTGTCTATAACTGGTATTATTGCTCTCAGACAGGTCTATCTTAGAGTGCTAATGGTCATGCATTCACTGGAGTCCATTAGTGGTCACTGTGATGGAGAGACCCTGAAATACTTAGTGATGATGAAAATATTTTCTACAAAGCTGCAGTCACTTCACGTCTCAACATGCTGCAGGCTTTTAGACGGATTCAACAGATGCTTGGGCCACATGCCAAAGAATATGTCTTCCTCCTCCTCTTGTCGTGTGAATCACCGTTTGATGTATCTGCCTGATTACTGAGCGTGAAAGCTCGTTCTTCTGATTGATGTATGGATGAGACTATAAAAATAATGGACAGAGTGACGTCACCCATTGGTTTGTGGAGAACCGTCAAGGTAGTTGCGCTGACGTTTCAATGGCGAAAACACAGACGACAAGTTAACAAGTTAATGTAAACGTACAGGGCCGTGGTTAGCATTGCTAAGTCTCTATCCTGTCCTAACATGGCCCCCGCTCCAAAACATCCCCTGCTTTATCGACTATTTTCTGCTTAATGGGACCATCATTTACAAAATTAACATCGTTCTGTATTGAAGAAGACTTGAAACTAGAGATTGAGACTAGAAACTCATTAGGAAAATGTTTACTGAGGTAATAAATCAAGTGAGGAGTAGGATCGTTTTCTCATTGACTTGTATGCACCGTGAGGCTTTTTGCAACCGCTGCTGGATTTTATAAAGAATGCAAGTTTAAGGCACTTCACTGGCTGGCTTCACTTCTCAGACCCGGAAGCTCCGTCCATTTTTGTTTCTGTCTGTTTCTGTGCATAGTCCAAACTCAAGTCCCCTTACTACTGCAGCTGTACTCGAGCTTTCATCCACATCTTACAGTCTTCATCAGTGGATGGAGGTTTCTGGAGTTGCTGTTCGGGCATCATGTGATGTAAGGGACTCGAGATGATGTAACCCGTCTCTGCCTTTGGTGAAACAAACCAAATGATGGTATTTAATGAAGTGCACCTGAAATGTTGGTAACAATCCCTCATTGCACAGAAAACCGTGTGTGCACTATTATGACAAGTACAGTCGGTGAAAGTTGAAGCAGAAAGGTGTTTGGTGAACGGTGATGGATGTTCACAGCAGACAGGTTAAGCAGTAGTTTTACCTTTTTACATACACAAGAAGAAAACAGCATTATAGTTTTAAGTTTACTAAAAAAACAGCTATACAGCAGATCTTTGGTCAGTTGAGGACAAAAAAAAATGTCCTGTTGGACTGAAAGCTCAATAGTCCGACAATTTATTATCCCCAAAACAAAAGCGCACTGCTCCAAAGTCCTGTTGCTCCGAAAATACACATTTTAAATATCTGATGAGGCAAATAAAGTCTTTAAGTGTCTGTGTGCTGCTGTCAGAGGAAACCTCCGTTAACATATTGGTAAATTTAACATGGATTTTCAGAGCAATGAGCCTTCGGAGCAGTGGGCTTTTTCTTATGTTTGGTCAGACTAATGAGCTTTCGGTCCAACGGGACATTTTTCGGACTATTGGGGTTTTGGTATATTGGGCTGTTGGACCAATTGCATGGCACCGGTCAGTTTCCCCAACTGCCCTCGCATCCACCTGCTCAGGGATCTCTAAAACCTGAATACGGACATGCAGCAGGAGGAAAGAGGACTGCCCATTGTTCAGACGGCTCATAATTCAGAAACCCCAATCGTCCAAAGAAATGTCCCATTGGAGCGAAAGCCCATTTGTCCATCAGGCTGAACGCCAATCAGCTTGTTGTGCTAATCTCAGCACATGATGCTAATGATGCTAATGGTGTACGGCTAAAAGTTTCCGCACGGAACTCATTACTTACTTTACATACCATGTATTCTGCGTGTGACTGCATGCACAGGACTCTAACCCCCTGTACGTGACAGTGACAGCCCTAATATTTACCCCAAACCACAATTTCTCCCAAGCCTATCCTTCACCAAAGTGGTCTAACCACAGGAAGTCCCGTGCTTTGCATGGCGACCATTCACACCAGTCACGTCCGCATGACTATTGTGAGGTACAGAAACATTTTTGGAGATAGGGTTGCCGTGGGGTTTTATTTAAACAAAGAGTTTAAAATGAGTAATCTCCGAGTCTGTGACAACAGAAAGCTGCAGCTCATCAGCATGAGTTCACTCATTAACTCTAGAGAGTGTTTGTGAAGAGCTCCCTCCACAAAGACAGAAACACTTGCTTCCTCTGGATGGAATCCCAAAATCCAGACAAAGAGATTTGCCTCCAAATGTATCTGCATTGTTGTGGACACAGCCGAACCCAGAGCAACACATGTCTGTTTCATGTTATCTCAATAATCCGTGTGCTTCCGAGGGACCGTATTACTGCACTCTGTGTACAACATCCTCCACCGAGGTTATCTGAGGACAGTGGAAACACAAAAACACATCAGCCAGGTGACTAAATCAGACGCAATTAAACCAAATGTCCCAGCTGCCTATTAGGATGCCAAACTGAAATTACCAGGGGTGGAAGTAACAAATTACATTTACTCTCATTACTGTGATAAAGTCATTTGTTTGTGTACTAAAATGTACATTTTTACACAAGTACTTTTACTCTATTTTCCTACCTCTGGAAAAAATAGACAGTTCATCCAACAGCCAGCTCCGTACAATACACACATGTACATGTACACATGAACACGTGTATTCAAGCCTACTGTAAGAATACTGACGTCACAATACAGGAGTTGAAACATACATGATACATACACCTCTTCCCAGAAACATTGTCTGTCAACTAAAATTGTAATTTTGTGCTTCTACTGTACAGCAACAACAGGTTCCTGCAGAAATATCTTATAAGGGGTGAAAAAACCTTTAAAATATAACAAATAGCCTAAAAACAATGCATGCATTCTTAACTGAAAAAGCCCTTTTTAATTATGGGATGGTTTTCATGTCATTTTGTGTGAAGCCCAGCGTGCTGCTGTTTAGACTTTTAGACTGCGTCAGCTCCTTCTGTGGAGATGTGTGTCCGTATACCCGACAGCAGCATTTCATTCAGCAGAATGAGGAAAAAGCTCCACTCTGTGAGAGAATCCCATGTTCCTCTCTGTTTGTTTCCTTTTTTCACACAACAAGCACGTAATGTGTGATAAGCTGCAGCTATTGCAGGCTATCAAACCAAATACCAAAGGCAGGTTTTCCATTTCCACATGAAGGTTGTTGTTATTGTTCACTCAGCTGAGCTGAAACATCAGCGTGACTTCCTGAGACTCACACTTGTAGCTGGATGCATTCTCACTTAACACTGGTGTTAATTAAACACAGTTTGTTTCACGACTTTGTAAAACTGAACCATAAAGAAATTCAGCCGTGGCTGATAACAGCAGGCAAGTTTAACTGACTGTTTCAGAGCACAATAAATCATTTTACTGTGAGACAGAGGTGTGAGAGGGAAAATAATGGAGACCCACAGTGAAGCTTCATTATTAATCAGTAGGAGGAATATATATATATATATATATATATATATATATATATATATAGTCATTCACTTTTTTTTTCGGTATACCATGACTTTTTCTTTTCACTTTTTTCGACATACTATAGTATGACGAAGCTTATAAATAGTACAGTACTTTTTTCTGTGTTCTGCATGACATACAGTAACACATTTCAAGCTTTTATGTCATTTTACGCCCCATTCTCATCCCCAACTCATTACATATGGACGCTTTCAGGTCAAAGTTTCGTGAATTCAAACAAAACTTTAAGTACAGGCAACAAAACTAGGTGGTACGTTTTGGAAAAACATCATGGTTTGAGTTAAAATAAGGACATTAGGTAAATAAACGTATCCAAGTAAAGTAACGTAAGTTACGTAATCAACGTAAATACCCCAAACCATCGGTTAAGTTAACATAACTTGTTTCACACAGGACACAAACAGCAGGTCACAGTCCTGTGTGTGTTGGACTCATCCACCCCTCCCGCCTGCCCTGAGCGGACTTTATCCGTCTTTATACTACGTCTCATTCCAGAGTAGTTGCTCTGAGTGTGTAATATTGATGCGGATCGTTTCCAGTTGAAAGTGAATACGTGGCATCAAATGACGATGTGAAAAGCAAAAAAAAAAAGCATTGTGAAATGACTTAATTATGTTATTCATACTCCATTTCGTGAGAGCAGGCTTCGTGGGGGGGTTTTCTTTCTGCATTTCAAACCTTCGACCATTTGACATTGCTCGAGGCTTCAGTAGTGTTTTTTATGGAAATATGGTGTTCATCCTGTGTGTTAATGGTTAAACACCTCATTAAATGTGTGACTCTGCTGATAAAAACACAGTGTGAAAGGAGTCTGTCTTGTTTTACAGTGAGCGTTCTGCTGACTGCACAGTTTGAAAGCTTATACGTATTCTTCAGGAGATTAGCCTGCAGTGGTTAGCTGGCGTATCCACTGTGGTAGACCAAACCTCATAATACAATTTACACCATATCCACTGTGTCAACAATATCACTCTGTCTTCTCTGACATTTGTGTTTGCTGGGGGGGATAATGGCTGCATTATTTCTCTGGCTGCTGTGGGGGGAGGGTGGGAACATTCATGGGATTTCATATTCCCATCATTACATTCGTCTCTTTCAGAGATCGACACAGAGATTTTGGGGGGTTTGTGTGCAAGTAGTTTGGATGAAAGAACAATGTTGTTCCTGTATATGTTTTTATGTCTCCTGACAGTATTTATCTCTCGCTGTCACGATCATCGCACAGACTTTTTCAGTCAGTTAGACTCGGGCACTTTAACATCAGACAGGTGATCCTGAGCCTTAAAGTGTTGACTGTCTGGGGAAATAATCCCAAGCCCAGAGCACAGTATTCTAAAATGTACAAAAGATATGCAAAGAATTTTAATAATACCAAAGTTTAGAGTCAAAGGAATAGTTCAAGATTTGATTTCTTTCTGAGAGTAAGAGCTTGATATCACTCTCACATCTGCCTGGACAGAAATGTGAAAATAAAAGATGTGTGGCTTTAGGGGGGCTGATTTTTGGTGTTTTATAGTCTTGCATATAGATCTATCTCCACAGCACTGTGTCCATGTTGGGGGAAAGTCTGGATTCAATGTGTTTTCACTCCTGGATAGTGAAAAAACTCTCTGGCTTGTTTGTATTTCTTTAAACCAATCACAATCGTCCTGGGCGGAGCCACGCCTCGACGCTGCATCTGTAAAATAGTGTCGGGAGGGAACACCTCCACGAAAATGATGTAAACATGTTATTTGTAGATCTTTACAGTCATTTACTGAAAGAACAGAGCAGGCCTGCCTTATTGCACTATCCAAATGTTAAAAACGTTTTATTTTCAGCGTGTAGGTTGATAACTCGGAGGCTGTCGTTGGTAGCGAACAGACTTTGACAACGGGAACACGGACTTCCTGTTTCCAGGTTTCATCCAGGCGCTGTTCTTCTGGTCAGTGTCGGAGATCATGTCACAAATGTCTGTTAGCGCACTGAAAATACTTTAGTTGACTTGTAATAAATGGTTAATATTTTCTTTCTTTGTTTTTGAACTTGGAGGGTTCGTATCGTGTCGGGATGTTTTTGGGCTCTAAACATTACTTGGCAAGTAGCCAATCAAATCTCAGCGGGTCAAAAAGCAATCAGCCCCACTTTGTAGCAAATGTGTGCCATCTGCTTTTATTGGCAAAGGCTTTGGGCAGGTATATTGTTGTTTCCCCACACCCGGGGCACTTTACACTGCGAGCATGGAGCCTCTTAAAACCCCGTGTTACAACTACTATCCACTGACTCTAATCTGCAGAATACATATAACAGCAGCAAGGACTTCTTTTAATGTCATGCATTCATTATATTCATTTCTATGTTACTCAGTAACACTTAAACCACATTATTGTGTGTGTGTGTGTGTGTGTGTGTGTGTAAACGTCATGATCTCAACTAGAATTTCAACATGTCTTTTAATAACCTACCTGCGGCACCAGTGCAGATTAATTACAGCCATGTAAAGTTAAGTGCAGATTATGTTTACACATGGTTTACAGTTTACTCTATAATTCTAAGTCTTTTCATGGATTTTAAACAGTGGCAGTGTATTCTCCATAGATGGGCTACTACATCATGTATGTGCCTTCCTGTTCTGTCCGTGTTGCTTTGTCATTTAGCTTGACGGGGTTTTTCTCCGTGTTGACATGAGCCATGTTTCTGTCTGTTGTGCTTCTGCTTTAAAAATAATCTGCAGAACTCAATTTGAATTTTGAGGAGCAACTGTATCCTGCACAGATGAAGCACACTAAATCTTAGAGATAAAGTTGTTAGTCGTGACTTCTGTTGACATGCATTCAGGACTAAAATGCTTAATGGTCGTGCATTTCCTTTGCTTTTGTGATGGTAAAGCATTTCAAATCCTTATCTCCAGAATTACAGCCTGATTTTTTTAAACAGTGATACAAACTCAGCACAACATCTTGAATGGCCTTGTGTCTCACAAATGTAGAAGATTTCCAAATGATTTCCCATGTAACACTGGTTAGGGAGGTGCTGAAATCTTAGTCCATGCAACACTGAGAGAAGGAACAGAAAATGGATGGATGGATTTCTAGTGGACATTATTTTCTATACTAGAAAAGTGCACACATTGCAGAAGAGAGCAGCATGGTATCATGGGTAACATCATTCCTCCACCTGCTGAAGGGAAAGTGCTGAAAACATTGAAGCCTTTCTGGGCACAGAGAAGCACAGACGTGCAGGATGTCACGGCCTTGAGAGGAAACTTGGCTCTTCTTTGTATTCCAGATGGCTGTCATTGAAGCCTGACAGTGTCATACATTCTCCTTTCTGTCACCCACTGTGCCATAGTGTGCACATTAACCCAGAGCCCTGTACACTTCTTCTTCACATGCTTTTGTTAAGAAACCTTTACAACCAATCAGGAGACGACAGCTCTGGAAAGATGGCTGTCAGAGGAGAAAGAACAGATTCTCATGTATGCACAATGACGTTATGTTTTACACAAAATCAACCGTAATATACATTCAACAATATTGTGCAGGGCTAGAGGCCCGTTATCCCGAAAACAAACGGCCATCGTTCTGAAGCCAACGTTCTTTACCTAGGATGGAGAAGCCATGACCCGCCTTACTCTGCCTCCGATTGGCTCATATTTATATTGGCTCAGCGCGTCATGTCTTCGCCATCCTCGAAAAAAAATATTGCTTGCTCTGAAGGTCCATTGCTCAGAAAATACACACTTTCTCTTCAGTTAGAAAGAATCGTGGTTCATGGCCTGCATTTATTCGGCCCTGCCTCCTAGTGTGCTTCTGTTTGTTAGGGTACGGGGGTTACGCTGTGTATTTTCGGAGCAATGGGCATTTGTTTTCGAGGTAATGGGCTGTGGGTCCAATGGGGCATTTTTCAGACTATGAGGTTTTGGAATAATGGGCCGTAGGAACAACAGCACCGGCTTGAGTCAGGTGACACATTACAATCTTGAAACTCATTCTCGCCTGTTCATACTTCCTGACGTGTTATAGACATGGATCATGGATGTCAGCATGTAGAATCATCTATTATTATTGTTGTTGTCTGGCTGGTAATAACCTCTTCAGGTCACATCACCTGTTTCATCTCCACAGACACGTATTCATGTGCGTATGTATACCATGCAAATGTGCCACATGTTGTCATTTGTGTTTACAGAATATCTTTCAGCTTTAAACAAATGTGTACTTCCACAGAACAGGTCACAAGTGCAGGATGCAAAACACAGTGCATTTTTGTTTGTTATTTTAATAGGCCATTAGACCGGAATATTTCTAAAGGAAAGAACAGGTTATTTCAGTGAGGTCATGATTCTTTTCCAACTGTGCCTCTCTGGCCAGGAAATGAACACAAATGTTTTCTTTTCCGATGTTTGGGATTTTTAGAAAATATCTTTCCTGTTTAAGCCTTGATTTCATGGGTCATTAGATACCTGTAATACAATGTAACCTGAGCTACAATTATCTGATAATATCGCTTGTAAATCTTTCAGAACATTGTATCAACAAAAACAAATAGCAAAAATCAAAGCCAAAATTATCGTTTTCAAACTAATTCATATCTGTCATCATTTATCTACATATTGTATTACATGACACAGTAACTGCTTACATGTGCAAACACAAAGAATCTACGGTTATTATTATATTATATATCCAGAGGGGAAGAAAAAGAGTGCAGCGTCCTGAACAGATTTGGCCAAGGGCTCCAAAATTGCAAGGCCCTGTGTAGATTAGTTTTATCAATAAATCCTGGTTTGGGCCCCCTGCATCCTCGTGTCAGTAGAATCTGGTCAAAAAAGGACCCAGCAGATGAAGTTTTTTTTTGTGGATGAACTAAATGACTCATGCCATTCAGCTCCTTTATACCGACTGCCAACACGCCTCCAGTGTTGAGCAGAAGGACGCAGCTCTTTCACTGGCCCTGCAGCAAGAGCCCCCGAAACCTTGGCTGGTGAAGTTACTGAATGTTCAGATAACTTTAACTTCCCTCCAGTCTGCACCCTGAGGGG
>JAOVVB010167078.1:0-11511 GCA_028570985.1 Heterobranchus longifilis | reverse complement strand
ATTCAATTCAATTCAATTCAATTCAATTCAATTCAATTCAGGGGCCTGTGATCGATATGAGATGATATCATATGCCCATTTAACACAAACAGTTACATTTATATCAACCCAAAAAAGCAACTAAAATATGATTTGACAGTTTTTATTACTGAGCCCCCCCAAATATTTAAATGAAAAACAGCTATGCTTTTTTAATTAAATGAATAAATATAAAGTGGGAATTTCAAAATAAAGGTGCATCTTAAAGATAATATGTATCGATATTTTTACTTTGCATCAGTGGTATTGGATCATTGATCACTGAATCGATATTTCGATCCAAATTGATGTTTTGTTACTCGGGCTGTCCTCCACTAAAGTCGACTAACTCTCATACGATTTTGTCGACTAATCGATTAGTTGATTTAATCTGTAAAACTGAGTTTCTCCACGAAGAATCATGCAAAAGCACTGCCTTAAATACTGTGTTTGGCAGAGATGTGCTCAGAAATAATTAATTCAGCATGAAAAAAAGCATAAAAAACGACTAATCGACTAAAGAAATCTTAGTCGACTAAGACCAAAATGATCGATTAGTCGATAATCGACTAAGAGGGGGGAAGTCTTAAATGTCACACTCCTAGTATGAACTGGGCGGGAACAAGAAATATCCAGACTCCCACCGTGTAAAACTCACTCCGAAGACTGCAGTTGTGGGATTTTCCCAGATGTGAACGTGCACAACTTTTGTAAAGCAGGGCTTTGTAGAAAAGGTGAAAAACATGTTTGTGTTTCAAACAGGTGGAAGCAGTTTGTTGGTGATTGGGTTTAGGAGGAAAAGATAAAAGTCTTTATGTCAGCCACTGGACAGTGCACCGTACTTCTGTCCTTTTTAGTCACCTCATTTTCCTTCCTCTCCTGGTGTTTGAGTTAACCTCCTCTCCCTGTCCACACTTCACACCATCAACCATGAACTAACCCTTTGTCACAGATGCATTTCCCAGCATCCTGTGGGAGATGGCGCTGTCAACTATATCCTGTTCCATTTCCTGTCCCTGTCGCCATCCTCCCTACACCCCAGACCCTCGACCATGCACTCAGCTGCCTCGTCCAATCACCGGCGCTCCCTCGTCCAGGGTAGCGTCACCAGCCACAGGACGTGACACGTCCCTCACCGCTGTTTCCTGCTGGATTGGAAAAGTAGAACAGTAATGATGAATTGTCCTGCGGAAAGGGATAGTCAAAAGGTTTCCGGATGCTTTGCAAGTTGTGATTAAAGCAAACAATGTAAGCACCGGTGTGGAGAGTTTTTCTCACACATAATTATCATTTTCACTGGCTTTGAACACACTTTAGGTCAGAGTTGATTTTATACAGACGAACTGCAAATGGCCGAGCCTGTTTCTCCTATCTTTTCTGGTTCTGTTGAACATCGTGTGCTTTAGGAGTGTGATTGATGTTTGTGAAAGCCCTCCGTAATCACATTAGACGGAGAAAGCTCTTTGTGTGCTCGAGGACTGGAGAGGAGTGGATGGAGAGAAAAGAAAACTGTTGAGAGAGGACATAGAAGAAAGCTAGAGGGCTGAAAAAGGCAGCGATGCACAGACAGGAGATGGTGCAACACTTTGTCTTCACATTAACTTTTAGAGGTGAGGCGTGTGTCACGTAGCTCTCCGCTGTGAGCGCCGTCCAGCAGTCGGTTGTGAGGGCCGCGAATTTAGCAGAAAAAAAGAGCTTAATTTAAGCTCTCCAATAAAAGTCATGTGTTGTTGCATGTGCTTAATTGATTCTTTTCTTTTAATCATTTATATTTTTTAACTTTCAGTTAAAAAGTTTAGCGTGTTTGCAACTTTTTCTGTTTAAATACGAGCCCTCTGCAGGCCTCTCCTTCACCAAACTGACTCACATCAAATTAAACCGGACCATTCTTCAGGCTTGATTGCTCAGCAGCTTTAGCCCTTCAAAGAGCGTATTTCAGAAGTGTGTGTGCTTGCCCGTGTATGTGCTGATGACCCCCAACTTGATAACTGAAAGGGGCCTGAGGACCCATTAGAAGAGCGTACGGGCCATGCTGCATCGCCCCGGCAACAACTGCCACTGGCAGATAGCATCCGCATCACCGTAGCAACCTCGGGGTTGAGAGGTTACCGGTTAGGGGCCCCCTTGAATACACCACTCCCTCCTCACACACACCCCTCGTTCTTTGTGACGGGTTTGTGATTGGCCAACATGTGTGTGGGCTCTGCACGCGTGCAGCGATGCGGTACAGCGGTGGCAGAGTGTGAGTGTGAGTGGGTGTGTGTGTGTCAGTGTGTCTTTAAACTGATGATATTGGTGCCATGCTACTTTTTGTGGCGTGCAGCGACCAAACTTTGCACCATGTTTGTAGCAGTGCAGTGATCAGATAACATCATGCCCGTTAAAGGAATTAAGATTTGGAGCCGGAAGCAAAGGAGGAACCCTTATGCAGGTGGGCATGTGTGTATGTGTGTGTTTCCTTCTGTGAGTGGGAGTGTGTGTGTTTCTGTGAGTGGGAGTGTGTCTACTTGCACACAACTAACTCACTGGAAGAATAAAACAGCTGAGGGTGAGAAAGGGAGCTAAAATAGGAAGGGAAATGTGCGAACAGTGTAAATTGGAAAAAAGAGAGAGGTATAAGGCAGTATGAAGGCTTGCTTTGTTCAGGCTGTTGGTTTACTGGATGAAGAGCAGCAGGAAACTGCATTCTGGGACTTTGAGTTGAATGTTGGGTGGAAGACTAAATGGAAATTGATGGAGAGATCGACGGTCTTGTCACTGCAGGTGACCTTTTTTTTTTAGCTCTTTGATTTATATTATGTGTGTGGGGTAACAGGTGCAGTGGCTTTTCTCCTTTTTATCTAAACAATTGTTTTATTGCTGACGAGTGAGTTATGAAAAACTGGTCTAGCTGGTTATTTGTCAGTAAGTTTGTGTAAGAAGAGTATGCATTGTTTTATAAGTAGGGCTAATAGTCCTGGGCTTGGATTACTGTCGTGGTTATTGTGGGACAACCAGGTGGCTTCTTGTTGTTTCAGTCTTTAACAGGACAGAAGGTGTTGTCTTGTAGTCCAGCCGGGACAGGAGCGGTACACAGGATCATATTATTACAGTAACATACTGTGACTATTTACCACCCACCATTTGAATAATTTAACCTGTGTTATTGTATTATTAATTAGGGGTTTCATATTTGGGAACACATGACACACTATACCTCCCTCCAACAGAAAACGAGTGGAAACACACAATTTATGTAGATCTATTTTGTGAGTCGAAACAGGAAGAATGATTCATTTTTTTAATTTTATTTATGCATTCATTTATTCATGAATTACTTTGCAAAATTTGAAATTTCGCATTAAGAACATCTTTTCTGTTATACTCTGAATCACTTGTTTATTGAGCGAAACCTAATGCAACAGTATTAGCATAAATTCAAATATAGCTTCGGATATTGAGTGTTTGTTTACACACTGTTGCAGAGGTGTTGATTCTTGTTATTTTGGATGCAGTTGAAATGTATTGCTTTATATTGAAAGAAAACAAAAACAACATAAGCTTAAAAAAGCACCTAATGAACCAACAACTGTGTATTTTATGATTTAAATTCTGCTTTAACTGTAAAATATAGAAATTCACTACCCAACTGACAGCTTATGTCAAAAACAAAATGTTCTTATATTAATATTATAAGCATACTAAACATGGTGGAAAACATAATGATTTTAATGGGCAGTCATTTTATCATTTAATTTTAATGACTGCCCAGTCATCCTTTGTGTAGCAGGAGGAGGTTTTACTGACCTGGACCATGCAGCAGGTTCTCTCTCACGCATGCATGCACACACACATGCACACGCACACGCACACGCACACGCACACGCACACACACACACACACTCACCAATTCCACACCACCTTTCACCACTGTACTAACCACATATCCAAGGTGTGATTTTGCATATTAGTGCTGCAGTAGTGTTCATCAACACGTTTCTGTCACACGTCACACTCCCTGTTTTTTTCTATTTTAACCAACATTATCAGTTGTGATGCATTTATTACCTTATCCCTTTCTTTCTTTTTTTCCTCTTTCCTCTTCCTCTTCCTCTTAATCACTGTGTTTCAAAATCATGTTTTAACCTTATATGGAGTTATTTTTGACTGCCTCCCATTATCTATTTTTCTGGGGTCAGTTCTCTGTTTTTTGCTCTTTTCCTGTAAAGATAAGTGCTAGCAGAGATAGTGATGAAATTGAAACATGATGTTTTATGAATGTATCTGTAACGTGCACAATTTGAAAGTAACTGCAATGGCTTGGCATGCAATATGTGATATTAACTTGTAGCTATACTTTTTGTTTTCTCAATGTGTTGTTACTATTAGTATTAGATTTCCTTCTTTGCTTCTGTAGGAATTTGTGCAGTTAGTAACCTGTTGGGAAAAGACAATGTTTGAGACGATGTTAAAGAGTCTACAGTTAGACGTTTGACCCGAATGAATCAAGAAAAGAAAATTCATATTTGTTCTTGATTAAACAGTCAAATTAATTTGTGTTTAGTCCTATAGAGTGAGTTTTATGTATCTCTGTATCAGTCACCTCACATCTGAAGCTCTCTCTCTCTCTGTTCCTCCTCACATCAGTCTTAACAACCTTGTTGAGCACTGACTCATACTGCAGCTGTGAACAGAAGGTCAAAATTGCGTGCCACCTCTTTCCCTTCTCCCTGTTTCTTTATCATTCTGGCTAGAGCTCTCAAAGCTTCAGCTATTTTTGGATGTTGCTTTTTGAAAAGTGTCAGAAATCACTGCAATTTCTAAAGACCTCATTGAAGAGTGTAAACACACCCAGAGCATCTGACACGGCACAGAAACATCTTGTGACTCTGCCAGTAAACGAACATTTCCTCTTTCTCCAGAAGACATTACTCACAGGATATTTAAGTGCTTGTCAGCTGTGTCACCTTTTTGTTTTTTGATGTCTTCTCAATAACCTTCCATCATATATTTTATCTATTCAAGCTTCTCAAACGGTGGGATAAGTAGTAGACCTTAAATTTATGTAGTAAAACTTGTAGTGAGTGGCAATTTAACCCTCGTGCCTCATTAGGGACATTTTTAGCTTGTCAATTTTTTGATAATTTTGGCTGTGTTTATGGCATACATTTTGGCAAGGGTGTGAGTTTAGTTTCCTCAAATTTTGTAAGTTCAACTTAAGCTCCTATAATAAATCTGTAGAATAGAATAGAATAGAATATAATAATGTTGTAATGTGGCCTTCAGGTGTATGAACTGCACACAAACAAACCTCTCCTGCGGGGGTTTTTGCTTATTATGATCTTGATGTTTAAGTGCAAAAACCACAAAAAAAAAGGATGGAAATAGCGGCACTCCAAAAGAGGAAGTGCACCTGCATCCTGATTATGATCTTGATGTTCTCTCAGATGATTTTATTGTTACGCAACATGTGATACAAACTGGTTCTGCTCATAGCTGCTTGACTCATTCACAAATCGTCTTACAAACTAGTTCTGTAACTAATTATGAAGTGATGATAACACTTTGAGGCATTTGATTCGCGCTTTCCACGCTGAAAACAAAATATTTTAAATAGCTTTGAGGCAGGCTAACAGTAGTCTGGTGGTACTCTCCACAGCGCTGCTGGGGGAAAGTCTGGATTGAATGCGTTTTCACTCCAAAAAACTCCCTGGCCTGTTTGTATTTCCTTAAACCAATCACAATCGTCCTGGGCGGGGCCACGCCCTGACGGTGCTTCTGCAAAATAGTGTCAGGAGGAAACGCATTTCATGAAAATGATGTAAAGTTATTCTTTGTAGATCTTTACAATCATTCACTGAAAGAACAGAGCAGGTCTGCCTTTATTACACCATCCAAATCTTCAAAACTTGTCATTTTCAGTGTGTAGGTCGATAGCTCTGAGGTTGTTGTTGGGGACACAGACTTCCTGTGCGGACAGGAAGTAAGGCTTTATCCTCACACTGTTTGGTAAGCCCGCCAGACTTGAATTTAAGTGATGTAGGACCCCAAGTCTACTTACAAACAGGTGACACATTTTGAAACATGAAACATTGTTGTGTTTTAATTTGTCACCCATCTGTAAAATGCCGTCACAAAACATATTTTTTGGTTGTTTGTAGCACAATAACATCTGATTTAATGTGATGCAGAAGTGGAATAATCAGTATTCTGTACATGTAATGGTATTCCCTCTCAAGGTCAAAAAAGCCACAAAAGGGCTGCAGGCACAGTCACGTCTGACGCGAATGACAGGAGATGAAAGTGAGAAAAGTGAGAAAAGTTGAAATGACATGGTCACACGGTAGAAAAACTGTATTCTCCTGGTGCCTAATGCAGCTCTTTGCTCGACTGCTGCACATCACGCAACTCACCAAATGAAAGGGTACATACCATAAAAATTAAAAGCACATGCATTTGTTTTTTTTATACATTTTTAAACATTACCTGTATCTACTTTGCATGCTATTTAAATTAACTGGCTCTTACAGTATATAAACATGTACTTTATGTAAGTGCTGGAAAAGCTTGAAAATGCTTATAAAGTGCTTGAATCTGACCTTGGAAAAGGTGCAGGAACCCTGTCTTTAGAAATATAGAAACTCTTTGGTAATACCTACACAGGCAGAGCATCCTTATTTAGATAGAAGATCTTCTAAGTTAGATATGAAGTTTGATTAGGAATGCACAGTTGAAACTTTCCCCGTCCTATCGAGTTTGAATGCACTAATTATAAGTCTCTTTGGATAAAAGCATCTGCAAAGTGAAACTAATGTACTGTCTCTCTCCTCTTCTCTCCACATGGTGTCCTGGGACCTCTATCGGACCTCTCTGTGACTCAACAGGTAAGTGCTTTTATTTGACACACTGACATTTCATATGATTTACAACGCAGCAGAGACTTTTCTCAAAATCCACGTTATTGTAATAGTCGTCACATCACCTGCACTCTTCTTTTTATCGTTATCTTTTTACCTCCATCTTTGTCTCGCCACACTGTTCTGCAGTTTACAATTCAAATTCCCAATAGACTGTGATGACAGCTGCTTTGACAGTCGCAAGCTCGTTTCCTGAACATTTCAGAATGATGCCAAGCACTGATGGTTTATAGATCTGTTTGATAGAGACACCTGTAACCTTTCAGGAATGTGGTTAAATGATGTGTTTGCAGGAGGTGAGTTTTGCGTGCCTTTCTCAGGTGGTGGAAAAGACCCAAGGGTTGTCGTCTTGACGTGGGAACAGAAAGTGAAATGGTGTCCGGTGTATGTGTGAGATCACTGACCTCAGTGTTTTGTCAGTGCTGTACCATGCAGAGCCCACAGGCGCCGTTCTGTTTTCCTCGCTCTGTCTTTGTATAACTCTCACACACACATGAATCCACATTCATACACACTTGGTAACCACCCACAGAGACTCCAGTTCCTTCAGCTCAGCCATAAAGTGTTTTTCTCACTGTAGTGCGCTGACCTGCTCTCACACCCCCGTGACCCACATCACTTCTCTTCACACGGGTCCTGTTGCCTGTAGCTACAACGGACTTATCCAACCAGTCCGACCGGCCACTTTCACACAGTTTTCACACCTGTAGTTAGTTCGTCTGGTCCCAATCAGTTGATGAGTTTGTAGAATTTAGAGCGTTTTCCCATTGGTTCGGTTTCTTTTCAGACAGAGAATAATCCAAGCGGACCAAGAATACGTCACCAGGGCGTCCGGGTAGCGCAGTGGTAGATTCTCTGCCTACCAACATGAGGGTCGCAGGTGTCGAGGGGGTCGGGCGTCCATACATCGGGCTGCAAATGTGACATGAAGAAGACCGCTGCTCCTCTGTCTCTCCCCGCCTGTTTCCGGAGCTGAGGTCCGGTCTCCTCACAGTGTCTGTGTGAGACAGCGGGACTGCTGCCGTCTTCAGTAAATTAATCCCGAGCTCCCTGCTACAGGAGCCGTTTAGCTCAAACTTGCGGAGTACAGCCGGTAGTTGGATCGGATTGAGGTCGGATCAGGTTCTCACCACAAACAAATGGTACCAGAGTTAATTTAAAAACCGGACCACCTCCTCCAGGAGGTCTCGGTCTGGTTGTTTTGGTCCGCACCCGAGTGTGATCGCTGTGTTCACGCCTCCACAAATGAACCAGGGTTCGATTCAGCCGAACTAAACGAGTCAGGTGTGAAAGCGCCTTTAGATCCCAAGATTTATGAGACGCTTTTATTATTTTAACAGGAAAAAAAATGTTTGTGTAAGGAAGCGCAAGTGCACAAAAGGTCAGAAAGGTGTTGAGAGTATTCATCCTGTATGATGCCACACAGTTTGTTTTTGTCAAAGGCAGTATTTTTTTTTTTTTTTTTACAAGGACAATGCACATTGATCAACGTCACTGTAAATGTGCCATTGTTAGCCAAAAGGTGAATTTCAGGAGTTGTCCCGTGGCCAGATGTTGAATTAGCCATTAAAACAACAACTTTAGCCACAATAATAACATGGATGGGGTTACCCAGAAATTATCCACATGTACTGTACATTGAACATTGGACAAAGTCTTAAATGTTGTGTAAATGTTTTTAAATCTGGAAGAAAGTATGGCCTTTAGAAATGGAAAGTAGGAATTGTTGCTGTGTTGAAAACGAATTAAGACTCGGCTTGGTTGAGTCTTTGCGGGTGCGGGGTCATTAAGCAATCATTTTGAATGGCTAATGGCAAAAAAGCTGTTGAATTTGAGTTGATGGTATTTCTTTATTTCACCTGTCAAGAAGCCTGCTGGGTGAATATTCTCCTCTTTTTTTCCCATGGAAAAGCACGATATTCGATCAGAGATTTATGTTGTATTTGTGCGTGCAGATGTGGATGTGTGTACTCTGAAATGAGGTTAAGTGTGTGTGTGTGTGTGTGTGTGTGTGTGTGTGTGTGTGTCTGTGTGTGTGTGTGTGTGTGTGTGTGTGTGTGTTCATGATGCGTGTGTTCTGTCGTGCTGTAGGCCACATACAGACTCATCTGTGTCTCTACAGGTTATTAACTCTGCTATTCTCAGCCTTTGGGCACAAAGTAGATGAACTCTCTCCTCTTTCCCTTCTTGTGATAAAAGTGTTTGACTGTGTAGTTTTAGTTTTAGTAATCATCACACCAGAAAGTAGAAATAAATAAATCTAGTAGCCCCAAAGTATTTCTCTATAGAAATATGTATGATTAAATAAGCAAGAATCAAACTGTTAGTTATCATTGATCAAAAATGTAACTAATCTGCGCCATTAGGACTGTGTTAATTTGGTTTGATCCGATTTTAATTGACTGTCCTGATTGATTGTCCTGGCAACATTAGCAAACATCCACACAACTGCCATCTGTTTTTTTTAATTTTTTTAATTTCAAATAATGCTTAATCCTGATTGGTCCATAAACAGAGCCCCGCCCACTTGAAACCAGTGAGGAGAGGCAGAAAACATAAATACAGAAATTGTTCTGACTTTGGCAGAACATTGTGTGTTCATATAGGACCCCATCTCTCATGATAAGTAGCTGATTGGAAGGTTTTCAGAGCCTTTAACAACGTTTCGATCTGTGTCAACAGACTGATTCAGTTTATCAAAAGGTCTGCGACAAAGTATGGCACTGAAAAAGTTATTAATCCATGCAATTATTTGTGATTGAAGCAAATCCAGTTGTGAGGCGAGTCTTTTATCTGGGGAAATGTGCAGCTACGGCCTGGTGCTTTGATGATGGAGGGACTGTGTTGTCTAGACGAGTGGGCGGTGCAGAGATTACCCCAGAAACACAGTGACAGACAGCGTGTCACCCACAGATAACTATCTTTACACTTTTAGCTGAACCAAGGCTGTATCCCTCACTTATATATGAGACAGTGTTAATAGTATGGTCTGCTGACTTTATGACTGGACTTTTATTCAGATTCTGGAGACTGTGGAGGCTGCTGGTGCTGTATTATAATTAGCAGTTGTCTCTCTCCACTAATGGAGGAGTCTTGCTTGAAAAAATACACTTGCCAAAGAATCTAAGCGATGCTACCTTCCGCTTATACATTTCTTGTCTTAACTTTGTTTTTATCAGTAGCTTTGAGGTATTGCTGGGCGGTATACCGGTTTTAATATATAATTGATATGCCATACTGCCATACTGCATAGCTGCCATACTGCATAGCTGAAACAACTGCTGTAACTCTTAAATAGGCAGCAAAATATATAATATTATATAATATTATAACAAGCTGTGAGTGTATATTGAGAGAGGATCCCTATTATTTATAGGGTTGGAAATTAGCACCAGCCACCAGCCAAACCAGCCAAAAAAAAACAATGGTAATCTATTGAGTTGCTGCTAGATTTTGGCAGGTGGACAAAAAAAGGTAGTTTTGTTCTTACTAACGGTTATAACTTTTAACACAATTATAACCAACAACAAAATTACACTGCTGAGTGGCATGTTTTTATATGTATTCCTGACAGTAGAATAAGCCGCTATAAACCTATAAGTCCCAGTCATGCAAAAGAAAATACAGTGAGATACCGGGAAACTGCCAGAACCTTAAATACTTCCCAGCACTACCTTGATGGATTTTGGTTGGTATGTTGTTTCCACGTGTCCAGTAGACACATGTATTTCTCTGTACTTCCTACATCGGACTCCCTCTCCAAATAGTTTTTGGCAGTCACCAGTGCGTCACATGTAGCCAGGTCTTAATGCTGAAGGGTTTTCCCTGGCTTTCAGAGAGCCTGACCTGTAACCTCAGGGTGGTGGATTTTTTATGAGATTAGGCTCAACAGTCTCCACATTTCCATCACGCTTAATCCGTAAAGCATTTTCAGCACAGTTCATAGCTGTTTGGACAGTTACATTTCTTCCGTTGTTTTGGCTCTACATATTGGTATACTTACAGTATTATACCATACATGTGAGTGAGCAAAAATCTTAAACTTTTATAGTGTCAGATATTTTTCTATACCAGTATCACGTAAATAGTTTTGGGTGTATTGGGTCACTGTGAGCAAGACTTTTACATCAATGTGATGAAGTGTCCTCATTTTTTAATTAGCTGGATAAGCCAAATGTTTTATCCATAAACGTCTTTCTTGAGTTTTTACTTATTATTTACTTTATTACCTCCATCAAGGAGGTCATGTTTTTTCGACTCAGTTTGTCTGTTTTTTCAGCAGGATTACGTAAAATGTAGCATGGGCCAAGGAATAACTCATGACATTTTGGATCAGATCCGAGTCACAGGGCGGAAACAGAAAGTCTTTTTCACTTTCGTTAACATTGCGGGATGGGGCATTTTTGCTGCATTTATGTGGCCCCCTCAAGTCGGAAAGTTCAATGTTATTTATTTTAATGGGGGGCATGTTTTAATTATCCAGTCTGTGTTTTGGTTTTAAATTAACTCTAAAATAATAAAATCACTTGACTCAAATCATGTGAATCTACTGAATCGTGAATTAATTAATTGCTGTAAATACATTTATATAATAAAG
>JAOVVB010167057.1:0-11511 GCA_028570985.1 Heterobranchus longifilis | reverse complement strand
CTCAGGGATTTTTTGAGTTAGTTGAAAGAGAGTATCAGTAGAAAACTGCTCTTTAAAATGTAACTATCATTCTTTTTATTTTTATTTTTATTTTTTTAAATGGTGCCTTTTGTGTTCAGTTCAATGTTCAATTTGTTCAATAAATGTCAGCAATAACTTCCTTTCAGTTTTTTTAATTCAATAAGCAATCTCTTGTATTTTAGCAGAATACTGAAAGCAGCAGAAAGGCAGAACTGATATACTGATATAACTGTTTATTTATTGCAAGTAATATCGTTATCGCAAATATTCAACGTTACCGCATATTGCATATTTTCCTCATATTGCGCAGCCCTAGCGTACAGTATATAGATGATGAAGTCTGTAAATGAACCTATGTGTTTGTAATCAGAAAAAAACATTACCTAATCAACTACATATTTCACATTGATTAAAAATGATTAAAGAAAGCATGTTGCTGTTTGGTACAACATGTTTTGAAGTGTGGAGGACAGCCTGGTCAGTTAATGTGTCTTCTGTTTCTCTGCAGATGCCTCCAGAACTAAAAGAGTCACATTAGTCGAACACTTCACAGCAGTTTGCTCCTGGCTTTCAACGGGATGCCGCCTGTTGACTCAATTAAGGCTGATGAAACTCTGTGATAGTACTTGTTGTTTTCCTGCAAATGTCAACACCCTGAACTCTCGTCTGGCAGTGAAAATAATTCAATCAAATGCTCCTAAGGAGTTGCTATCTATATAAAACACATGAGGCACCATAATCACATTGTGGTTTAACAAAATGCCATGGTGATAATTTGTCTTCGTATTTCTTTAATTCTTTCAGGGATGAGTAGTCTCGCATTGCCAGATCTATCTCCACAGCGCTGTGTGAGCGCCTAAATTCTCGGACAATCACTGGTGTTGCTTTCATAAAGCCCCGTCTCCACCAAGGTATTTTTTTCCCCAGCTGAAAATGCCAGGTGCTGTTCTAAAAATGGCCAGCAGGGAGCACTAGAGTGCTTTGGAGATGGCAGCATCTTTTTCAGCTGAGGTGCCATGGTTGAGTCTGGTTGCGATGATACGGAATATCCGCGGTAAGTAAGATAAAGTAAAAATGCCAGCAGCTCAGACACAAGGTAGAGTACTTGCTCTGGATGAAGGGAAGCCTGAAGCATGCAGGGAGAGAGTACGGATATATATCCAGATATATACGGTCTGCAGTCATTTCTCCTCAGCGGGGAGCTCTGTGCACTGCGGCTACGGAGGGAAGCCACGCCCCGTTCGTCTGCACACATTACCATGACACACAGCTGGATTTAAAAAAGCAAGATATCTCTTTAAACTCATTTATCAAAGAAAGGCGACTATGGAGGCGTAAGTACGACAGAGTCAGAGACAGTGTCTCAAATCTGCTGACATTACTAGGTCCTGTTTTTCACATTGAGCCATTTCAGTCAGGAGGTGTTAGAACATAATGAATCATCCATCATTCTCAGAGGCAGCAGCACCACCATACTGCTATTTAGGATGCCAGCATTTGAACCCAACGTGCACTCCAACTTCAGAAAGCTGTTTAGAATCTAAACAGAGACTTTGAATTTTAAAGCTGCAACAACAGGTGGTTATATATAAACATTAATTCACAGCTAGGCCCAAACAATGCTTAATACACAATATACTTTGTTGCTTTACATTACATTTGACAGCTCAGTGTCTTTGCATAATTTTCTGAACAGATCCTGAACAACAAAACCAGCTTGTTTCAAACTGCACTACACCCCGGGGCCTCTGTTCATGTAAACAATGCAGCAAACCACCAGTCAACAGGCTTCGCAATGTGGTCTGGAGGTACAGCTGCCACAGTCTGCCAGTCTCCGTGCAGACCGCAGCTCTGATTAAAAGGCCTGTTTAACTGCTAATCACCACCCCAACAGCCATTTATCCTCAATGCTGTAAAAACACTCTCAATAAACCGCCTGTTTACTGATTCAAAACCACCAGCTCTATTCGCTGCAGAGTACACCAGCCTGTGATCTTCAGGATTGGTTTCTGAAACAGACTTAAAGCATCTTCAATTTTCTGAACCTAGCATTTAGCATCCGCCACTCTCCAAATGCAAGTAAAAATCTACTTCTAAATAAATGAGGTCAGTCGCCATTGTCCAGTTGCTGAAATGAGCCTACTTCACTGCAAACTTTCATCACTACAACACATAAGTTGATTGACCACGTTTTGTTTTGCTTCGACTCTGCATACGCAACAACATATGACCATCAATAATTGTATCACAATTATTTGATTGACCCTCGCTGTCTACCGTCGCTACGGTTATGCTTACTTTATCTAGTTTGCTGCCCGGCTCGATTACCAGTGGTACTGTTCGGGTACCACAGAGGAAAATTTCAACCACAAAGAGAGTCTGCAAGTATGTGGCGCAATAGATCGACCTAGCATTAAAAGAAAAAATGAAGAGCACAGTGGAAGTACGATTAAAAGAAAATTTACAGAGAAGTAGAGCTTCACATATAAGATAGGTGGGAGAGATTGCCTTTTTTACTTTTTATTTGTATTACTTTTTTATTACAGCAACAGCAATACAATGAGTTGCAGTGTTTTTAATGACTGCATATCTTATGCAGTTTTATGGCCGGTCGAAAAATATTTTGGCCACTACATTTTTGCAATTTACCAGCCATTGGCAAATAGACCAAAAAGTTAATTTTGGACCCTGCTTGTATGATTACATTACTGACTGATTATCCAAGCTGCTTGTAGCTGTATAGTGTGTAGTTGTAGGGAACTGTTAATGTGCCCACATCATGTTTTTAAATAATATGGTGTTCAAACCAGCTGTATGTGTTTTGCTGCAGGAACTTTTAGAAAGCAATTAGTTTGACATCCAACTTGTTTTAAATGATAAGCAGCAGGTGTGGATAAAACATGTTTTATTATAGGGACTGATATGCTGAGGTGCCAGGTAATGAGAAAAACAATCACATTAGTGACCACGGGTGTCAAGACAACATAACAATGTCTTAAATGTCGTAAAAGTGTCAGTTATCTATATGGTACGCCTATAAACATTGAAAGGCTACAATAAATGAACATGTGTTGAAAATATTCACAGCTGTTGTAAATATGGGTCTTCACTGATGGTGTATGTTAATGCACATATTGTACATGCAGACACAACACTCCTCTGAACTTTAGTGAGAACTCTGATAAGGCTGCCATGTTGTGTTCAGGGCAGAAAAGGGTAAAACAACTGCCCCTACACACAGAGGCAATGAGGCTCATCAATCAAAACATTAAGAAACTGCAGAACAATTTACAGTAAATTGTCCATGGTTTTAACAGCAATTATTTTACTGTTAAAATAATCACAGCCATATGCTGCTCTCAAGTTGATTTAGTAATATAACCTGTGATAAAAGAAGTAAACCTCTGGTGACACATCCATCACTGAAACATTTGGTGAACAAGCTCAGGTCAATACCATTATTCAATATTATTCACCACTTTTTGTTTACTGATGGAAAATGCTTTGATTGAATGCATTGATTGAACAATGACGATAAAGCCAGCTGACCTTATTGGAATCCAGAATCAAAGATTTGTGTCTGTTTCGAAAGCATCTGCAGTATTCTCTTTTAAAACATTTATATTAACAGCAGCTGACAATTAGGGATGCACCGATATATCGGCTGAACATCGGTATCGGCTGATATTCGCCTTTTTGACTGCAATCGGCATTTCGGCAAATAAGAGTACATTCACCGGTGGCAGTGGATGATATTTATCTGTTGTGTTGCATCAATTTTATTATTATGTTATTTTTCCAATTTTAGTTTTTTTTTTCATGTGAAAGGGGGTTATATTAAAGGTTGTTTGTATGATTGAATTTGTGCTCATTCAAAGATAGTGTAATGAAATGTTGAATGCCTAAAACAGTTGTTATTTTTTTAATAATGAAGATTTCTTTGGCAAAAATAGGGGAATAAATAACAACAAAATGGAAATAAGTCCTGGGGAAATATTGTTCAACTCATAGAAGCACAACACAAGCCACTATTTGAAATGTAAAATGGAACAAATGTTTTTTACATTATTATAGTGAAAAATAAAATACTAACATGCATCACTAATACAGAGTGGATGTTGCACCACCCACTGGTTCACACATTTATCAGTTTCCTGATGTTACGAAAAATTGGCTGGTGACGTTTCTGTGAGCGGGTTGTAAAAAGGAGTGTCTACAGTATGAGAGTAAATAGTGTTGTGTGACCAATAACTGAAAACTACCACAGGAGCAGAGATTGATATTAGAGGAGGTGGTGCCCTCTGGTGGATAATTATGAGAGTTTTATCTGAGATAATCTAATGGTATAATTGCTGCAACATGGTGTACTCTGGGTTGGATGGACTCAATATCATAACTGTTTCAACACAACTTTGATATTTTTTTAAGGAAGTTGTTTTGTATTGTTAGTATACTGTTAATGTGTACATAATATTTTGTCCATCCATTGTAACTGAGGGGTACAAAATATTACAGTATGTACAAAATACAATATTTTATACTATACTGCTCTGAAACAGTAAAAGCTTACACTGAACAGTAAAAGTTTTACAAAGGCAGCATGTGCTGCAGAGTCACTGTTCTGGACTGCATTTATATGTATCTCACACAGTTTTTTTATCATCCGGCACAAACGCAAGTTCTCCCATTTGTTTGAATGTAGGTACAGGGTTTAGGCTGTGGTGGTGGTGGCCGCCGGAAAAAGGCGTAGCAGCCTGCGGCGAAAAGTTGAGACAGATTCAACTTTTGGAGAAACACAACCCGCCATCAGGCTGCGGTGAACAATCATGTAACATGTAAAAAATGAAACACAAGCACTTATCTGCTCAGGAGTCCATGTAACAGCTGATTAACAATAGAGCTCAACAATTTGAAAAAATATCTAATTGCGATTTATTTTCACTGATATTGCAATTGCGAAATGATTTACGATATTAGAAAGAATAATAATTTTGACATCACTATTCTCATTTTCATTGAAAAACATACTAAAATGATCATGGTGTAATTTAATATATTTTTTGCAAGTATCTGTACCAAACAAAGACTTTTTTTTCTTCAGTTTGTAGAATATGATTTGTAGACCAAGACATCTCTGCAGCACCAATATTTAATTTAAAATGGTATTTTGACAATTAATTTTAACAAATAAATAAATGAAAATTGCAGTAGGCCATATTGCAATTTTGATAGAATTTTGATTAATTGTTCAGCTCTAATTAACAAACTGCAAAACAATGCATGATCCCTCGTCTCTTTTTTTCTTTCTTTCTACTTCTCGCTGCTGTGAAATGAAGCTTTCAAGTGCACTCGGAAATGTTGGGATCATCACAACGCTCCGATGGAAAACAATAATTGTGAAATATAAAGTCTACGTGTGCTACATTGGAGGTTAAAGTAAACAACGGGACACTCCCACACCGCCGGACGATCCTGCGGCAAATCGCCGGATTCCGATTCTTGGTCTGAATGCAGCCTTAGTGTGACATGTCAGAATAATTGGTACCAGTACACTGAACATTCAGAGTTAACTATGCCTTATCGGACCAAGGTCTGTCCGACACACAACACATTATTGTGCCTCGCAGCTGATTGACAGTGGTCCTCTCCCCTGTGGTTGTCATCTGTCTCCAGGTCCCTCTGTCTGCCAGCATGTCCCCCGTCCGCCTCCACTCATCCAACCCTAACCTGTGTGCCGAGATGGTGGACTTTCAACCCCCCGTCTCCCGGCTGACAGACAGTGTAGAGTGTGCCAGTGACTACATTAAACTTCAGGAGGAATTCTGCACCATCGCCCAGAAAGGTAGGCAGGCAGCATGCATGGCTGCAGGGTTATTAGGTGAGATATGTCCTCAGTTCATATGTAAATCTTAAAGGATCATTCTGCTTTGTTACAACTCAGGATCATATTTTCATATAATAGTGCTGCCCATCTATTCAGGGTTTTTCCTGGCTCAGAATGGGCCTTTGGGAGATGACTACGCACGACAATATGCATGATCGATCTGCATACAGTAAAGGCAATGAGGCAATAAATTGATAGAGTAAGAAAAAGTAAATATAGTTGAATTTGAGTCTGCAGTTAGAGTTGTCCTAATGTATCAGTGGTTGTCAGGATTTTTTTCTGCCTGCAACCTTAAATCAAATAATAAAGTCATTTCCTTCATGATTTAGTGGAATTTCTTAATTTATAAGGACACAGGTATGTTTTATACTTCCTATGAATATGTGTTTTGTGCACCTTATTTTGAAAAGTGGACGTAGTCACATGTGTATCCTGGGGCGTTTCATTCATTGACTGTAGTTTGACCACAGAGATGCAAGTGACAGTTTGACAGCAGTCTTTTATTCTGTCAGCTCCGGTGTTTCTCAGGTGCTCCAGAGGCAGAATCTGCTGTTCTTTCTAAGAACGTAAATATTTTGACTGCTTTGTTTTTTTGTCAGACAGTTACGGTTCTTTAGTGTGTTACGCTCAGTAGGCTGAATAACACGCCGTCTTTGAAAGATAAATAAAAACACTCTAGATACTCAAATACTCTTTACAAATTAAATTAAATAACCTAGAGAACTAAAACACAATACAGGAGCAAAGAAGCACAGGCATTTTTAATCAAACATTAAAAGCAGTTTTTGAATTCTGTGTGAAAATAGCAAGAAATGCATGAACCGCTGAATAGATGTGAGAGTTTCACACAGTGTTTTGAGGTTGTTTTTCATTTGAGGATTCTGACAAAGCAACTGAGAAAAACTGTGATTGTACAACAGTGTAAAGGATAAGACATGGGACAATATGAAAATTATCCTGGCTGATATCCCGATAATCAACAAAATATGCTAAAACACACTGAATCACCTTAGCTTACATTTTGCTTTGTTGGGACTTTTTTCTCAAAACATTCCAACTTTTTTTCTTGAAGCATTACAACTTTGTTTATCAACATTACGACTTTTTTCTTGAAACATTACAACTTTTTTCTCAACATTACAACTTTTTTCTCGACTTTTTAATATTTTTATTGCATCACAGATAGACTGCAGTCAATTCGTGAGGATATTCAGGATATTCACGATCAACTAATTGCGACGGTATTTTTTCTTAACATCACAACTTTTTTGTCATAAAATTACAACTTTTTTCTCAAAACATTAGAACTTTTTTTCTCGAAATACTCTGACTTTTTTTCTTATAAAATTGTGGCTTTTTTCTCATAAAATTATGACTTTTTTTTAAGAACCATTATGACTTTAACAATATTTTTTATTGCATCACAATAGGATACTAGTAAACTGCAGTCAATTCATGATGATATTCACTATATTTACGATTATTCCGATCATGGAAATTCACCATGATCAACTTATTGTGAGTGTTTTTATCGCGATCCAGGATAAAAATCGATTATTGTCCGATCCCTATAAAGGATACTAATATTCCTTTTGTCCCGTCTCTGCAGTCCACTCTCTGCTGAAGTCGTCCTTCAACACGGTGGCCATCGAGAAAGAAAAGATCAAACAGATTCTGTCTGACCAGGAGCAGTCCGACCAATCAGCCCAGATCAACTCTCTCAGGAAGTCTCTGTCACAGGTAATGAGCCGTCTTCAACCATTACCCATGATGCCTCATTCTTTCTACTATTAGTCAGGGTTAGTTAATCTGAGCCGTTTGTCAGACATATTTGGCTACTTCACAGTCATGCTAAGTATGATGCTGTTTAACATGTAATCACCCAGAGGGATCGGGGCATTACTGGGGTAATTACTGCAATAATTTGAGTGACGTGTCTTTAAGCTCAAACCCATTTTGTAGTTGTCGTGTTATAAGATGCGCTCACGATGACGGGCTGTCAGATGAAGCACACAAGCTACAGTTTATTCCCGAGCAGTCACTGTAGTCGCAGATGATGTGAGGAGATGAGAGCACGGGCAAGTGAGTAGTGAAAGTTCAATAATCTCTTCCCATGTTAATTGGCGAGAGAGAAAAAAATGTGCCATGCAGAGTTCATTAACTCGGCTCCTTAGGGCTGTCTCTCTACCCCCGTGATTTAATTGGACCGTTCCTCTGCTAACAGTCGACATAATTTCGGTGAAATGTTTCTGCTGCTTTATCTCCGCTTTGTTCCTAATTGGATGCTTGTGTGACAATGTTGTTGTAGGCTGGAGGTCAGGTTTTTATGGCAAAGCTCTGTGGGAAGTTGATAATCAGGATTAATGGTTGTTACAGCTGCTGACATGAACTATTTGAATCTCTGAGGGATATTACTGACTTTATTTTGTCGTTTTGATGTTTTATGTCACATGTACACATTTACTTAAAGCAGCTATAATCAATATTAAAGGCCCTACGAGGAACTTTCATTTTGTGTTGATTTTAGCTGCCCCTTCGGACAAAAACGGTAGTGTTTCAACATTCCCCAGTCATGGTATGTCTTCATAATAATAAGCCAGACATAAAGCCAGACATGATACATACTGCTCTAGGAGGAAGAGGGCCAATTCAGCATTGGTTTTTAATTCTTTTAATTCGCTCACCTTGGTTAGCGACCAAGGTTGACTCATGTTTTCACCTGTGCTCGATCACTTTTACTTTTTCTCTGTTTTTCGTTGAATTCTTTCCTTTTCCCTTTTGCTCGTCTTGCCGCAGTATCAGCCATAACCACAAGATATAACTTGAAAAATAAAGTTCTGTGAGCCTGAATAACTGCGTCCATGATGTAATCATGATGTATCATGTCCATGATATGTCTGCTCCCGACCCGGGAACATGTACATTGAATATAGTATCGCTGATGGGCTTGTTTGCTTATGTAGGTCATAAAGAGACATAGGTAGTAAATTGAGACTGTTTCATAACCAGTCAAAAGTCCTCGTAGTGCCTTTAAAAATAAATCATGTGCATGTGAAAGGGGTGGTTTGTAGTGATGAACCCACAGATAATTATCAGCTGCAGTTCTCCTCGGCTCTGCTGAGCTTTATAGCATGTTTCAGCTCAGTGTTTTGGTTTTAAGGCCTGCAACTTTACTGCTTTGGCTCTCATCGGCTATCAGTTTTGCAGATATAGCAGGAAGCTGTTTTCAGTGAAAAAGCTCTAATAAACCCACCTGCTCAGCACCAGACAGCAGGCAGATAAAGTTAACAGCTAGCTGATGAACACAGTGGAGTATTTAGCAGCTAAAGAGACAGATACTTTCTCAGGAATTAGTTGAGACAAAAAAACGAAGCTAAAAGCAGAATATTCGTCACATTTTAGTGTCTTTCAGCTTGTTGTTTTGGTTGTTTTTGTCAGCAGCAGCCAGCTGTTTTCAGAAAACAAAAGCTCTAATAAACCTCCTGTACGCTGCCCAGCACCAAACAAGTTAGAAGCTGGCTGATGAACATAGTGAAGCATTTATCAATTGAAGAGCCAGTTTCCCTCAGGAGCTGATGGAGACCAAAAACAGCTGAGAGGAGACTGAATATTGGACTGACATTCATCAGGAGGACAGAAACATGACTCCAAATAAATGCTAATGTTCCTCCCCGTCTGCTGGATGTGCAAATAGGAAACTGTTCACATCATAGCTTATTTCTGATATCCTCAAGTGGCCAAAAAAATCAGTTAATGCTGTTTTTAAAGAACTAATCATGAAGAGATACTCGCTAAAAGATGAGAGACAAAAAAACACTGGCCTCATTCTGTGCAATAATGCATTTCAAAGTAGTGATGCACAAGTATCTGCACGTCATCGGTATTGGCAGATAAAGGCGACGTGACTAAGTGCCGGGTGCAAAAAATATGTCTGCGGTGTGGAGGTTTGCAATAATTGCTCAGCGCCGGTGTGAGGAGGAGCCAAATGACATTACTTAAACAACTACAAATTTAATTACCCAACTTAAGCATTGTATTTTATGTCTGCCTCACACGTGTGCCGTCACAATAACAGTAGGCATAATAATACCACTACAGGAGAGACTTCATGTTCTCTGCAATTAGATGGAGAGAAAAAAAGGTGCATATATTGGCAACCAGCCAACATGACTTGATAAATATCAGCTATCAGCAAAAACCCTGGATACTCATTTGGCTAACCCAGAATTCTGAAGCCTCATGAGAGCTGCAGCTAACCTGTGAGGACCGTGGCTTTTGACCCCCATCTATCTTTTATAGTGTAGCTGCTTTAGTAAGGGATCTCCTCGCTGCCGGTATGGAGAGGAGGAATGGCAGCAACTAATCATGTGAGACTATTAAGATTAAGCCTTGTAGAAGATCCAAACCACTTTTTTTTTTTACAATTTAATTTTTTATTATAACTCTTTCAAAGTATCTACATCCAGTGCATCAGACACTAGATCCTCCCTCCACTCCTTCCCAACAAAAAGAAAAACAACAAAGCATGTGGAAAGTAAACCACACTTTTCATTATTCAGGCCCTGTCCCAAAATGCAGAACTTCGAACCCGACTCAACCGCATCCACTCTGAATCTGTCCTGACTGAACAAGTTGTCAGTGTGAACATCATCTCCACGCCTGATGAGGTAGGTCGCTGTGGTCAGTCTGTCACTGACAGAGCTCATTTCTGACTCTTACATTGATGAAACAACAACAAGGCTGACCTTGTTCATCGTGCATCATGCATTCGTCAGTTTGCATTATTGATTCCTGTCCTTATAGATTGATGGTTTTTTCCAGTCCATCCTGGCAGGTAAGCTTAAAGGATCATTATTTCATGCAGAACCTGACATCAAGGTTAATGGGAAAAAATGACTAATTAGAAACGGATGGGATCTTGCCATCTGGCAAGGATACACATGCTGCAAAAATGAACTCTGTGTTGTCTTCTGATGGTGTTTGTGGTCAGGTCTGTTTCGGTTCTCAAACCTGTCATAGAAAGGAACAGTGAGCATCTCATGTGTCTGCATGTGGTTTTTTTTTTTCCCTGCAGGCTGGAGAACAGATGGGGATCCCTCTGACTCAGCAGGCCTCTAATGAGAGCCGACTCTCCATGTCGGAGTCTGTCTCCGAGTTCTTTGATGCCCAGGAAGTGCTTCTGTCAGCCAGCTCGTCGGAGAATGAGGTATAACAGATGAGTGTTTAAGGCAGTGTGGACCACGAGGAGCGGGTTGTAGAGGAAGGAAGGGGTTAAACTAGCCCCGCTGCTGCTGGGAAGTCAGATAAAACGTCACTGTGATGGCTGTGTGGTGCTGGAGTTAGTCAGCGATTAATGAGGGCAGCATGAAAAGCAGAGATAGCGTATAAGGGAAACTCAAACAAAAAGTCACAGAAGGGTTTCTTTTCAGTCTGCCCCCGAGGCTTCTTCTCTCAGTTGTCTCTCAGAATCAGAACACTCCTCTTCTGTCTGTTCCTCTTGGTTTGTAGCTTCTAGCTTTGTTAAAAAAAAGACCATCACTCGAAACTATCGTTTCTGCCTTCTCCTCTTTAAACTCCCTCCTCCAAATATATGTGGTCTCTGAAGA
>JAOVVB010167038.1:0-11511 GCA_028570985.1 Heterobranchus longifilis | reverse complement strand
AAGACAATCTATCATTAGTTACTACTTTTAAGTGTTCTAAGTTGAAAAAAACAAAACATTTGAGATGAAACTTTTTATTGTAGCCCCTTTCTAAAGTTGCTCCATAAAAGCAAAAAAGACTCACCATAGTCACTCTGCTCTCCTCTGTCGTTGCTCTCTGCTAAGTCCAACTGGAGGCGTGAAGCTAAAGATCTCGCTGGAGCTGGGAGGAAAATATCAGTAGAGTCATCAATACTGTTTTTTAAAATATTTGGATGGCAGGGAGTTTCAATGTACCTTTATAGGCTCCGTTTTAAAGCTAGTGAAAATACTGGTATCATATGAAACTGGACGACCTCAGGTATCCACTGTTGCTAACCATGTTATGCTGTGTTTGTCGGGAAGGGGGATAAACTGGCATGGGCATTTTCAACGGGGTCCCTTGACCTCTGCCCTCACAGCCTCATGAAACTTTACAAACACAAACTAGAGGCCGAAGACATTCAGAGGATGTATAGCCTTCCTAGGTATATTGACAACAACGAGGTGTTTCCAGTACAGAGGTGCTCGCCATCCAATGGCAGAAAAATGCAATTCTTGCATACATCTCCAAATGTCAAAAATCTTTGATAATAAATCACAGCATGAATGTTTCTGTGGTGTTCCTCAAGGTCTTGGTGTCTTAATGTGGTACTTTGGAAGGATTTTTGTTATTTTATCAATTTTTGTGTGGTCAAAAATGGTTAGATATTGAACCAATTCTGTGTAACAAATGGTATCAACCCAAAAATTGCAACTTATGAGACATAATTGAGCATGGGAATGGCCATCATACACTTCAATCATAATGTTCTAAGCCCTTATACACAACTTTAAACATTTGAATAGGCGCCGTACCAAAACACAATGTTTATTACAGATTTAAGACGAGAAAACCTTGACACTCTGTGCTGTATCTCAAATTAATCTTCAGGTTCTCCATATAAAACTCCATATATATATGCTGTAGTAATTCCACTCTTCACATACCAGGTGTTCTGGAGGGAGGGAGCTCTGCGGCGGTGTAGGCCTGAGCCCTGGGGGCCAGGCTGTGGAGGTGCTCCTGGACCAGCTGGATGGCTGCGGTCATCTCTTCACTGCTGGCTATGCGAGTACGAGGTGCCACAGGAACAGTCTGCCTCTGTGGTACTGGAGGGGAAAGAGAGAGGTCAAATTAAAGAAAGTGATAAGTGAGATGCATGACCTGCAGTCAAATAACAGAACGTTGAGGGTAACGTGTTAAACATACTTGTGGGGTAGGCTGTGGTTTTGGTGATTGAGTCCTGAGCCTCAGAGATGGCCTTCAGTATCAGATTCCTGTTGGCTTGCTTGGCTGGAGGGAGAGTCGGCCTGAAACAACAGACACCACAGTAATGTTAAAGCTCAGCAAAGAATGTCTGCCTGGACCTGGAATGTCCTTGAAAAGTCATTGAATTTGATATTTAAGAGGGCTTTCACATCAGGACCCGATCAGAGTACATTGCTTTTTTTATTAAAGCTTTTGCACCATCATCTCGGGGTAAGCTCCAGAATCACCTTAAATTAGAGTTTCTTATCAGCATGGAAGATTACAAAAACAGGACCAAGGACTATTTGACCACTGAATGCACATCCTGTTACTGAACACTACTGCTAACTCATGTTGATGTAATTTGCCGTTTTATTGTATATTGTTTGTTTTTTATGTGAAACCTTTTATGCTGCTGTCTTGACCAGGACTCCCTTTATAAAAGAGGTTCTGAATCACTATGAGAATATTCCTGGTTAAATCAAGATTAATAAAAAAAAAAGAAACATGACCCCAAAGTTTATTTGATTAGAGTAAACACTGCGTACCGTATCCGTGCACTTGAAAAGGTGGTCTTGATGTAGCCTAAAATAAGTGCTGGATTGTCTTTTGTTGTTCCTTTTTGGAGGTAGTGAAAAGTCTTATATGATAACTACTGCAGCGTAAAATATGGATTCTCACTGAATGGAAACCCCCTTGGATAAAACACATTTGCTCCCTAATTTTGGTTATTAACAGTGAAGTACAATCCTGGCTTGCCCTCTATTTCGATAATGTAATGTTACAAAATATCATCTGAGGTGTTAACACTGACTTGCGCTCTGGTTTGGAGGGTAGGGACACTCGACTGGACAGGCCTCGCCCCCCGTAGCCTGCATCCTCCTCTTCCACATCATCGCTGTCCTCGTCTGCCGCTCGGCTCACTCGCACCACTGAACTCGCGACCGGCGCCTTACGCTTCCGCGACAACTCCTCCTGCTGAACAAAGACGGCAGATCATTATCATTTATGGATCCTTACCGACACCCGCCTGACACTTTGTCAACAGGAAGTGGCTGGACGCCGTCATCGCATCACAGTACCTTACTGGATCCGCTTCTGGAGGTTCTGCTGCTTCTGCTGTCCTGCCTGGAGTGAGAGGATCCTTCCGAGGGTCGACACGCGTCCGCAGAGCTCACCGATGTAAACTTGCTCTGACCCGGTCTGTAGATTTCAGCTGTGGGTCTACTAGCTGCGCCGCGTGTTCGACCATGGCTGGTGGCTATTTCTACAGGATCCTCAGCGATGAGGTCATCGTCCATCTCCGGTTTGATGTCAATAACAGCCTCTAAGGGGAGCGGCTCCATGAGCGGCTTAACAGTGGAGGTAAGTCGAGAGGAACTCTTCTCCAAGCTGCCTCTCCTGATGACAAACAGAGGTATGTAAGTGTCTGTACATTTACAGGGTCGGTCGTGTGTGCTGTTTCATATAGTCCACAGTCCATTTGCACATCCAAATGATTAAAACTAGGTGCTGGACAGAAGAGCAAGTAAAAGACGTAAAAATAGAATCCACACACTAGATTATGCTCCTATGAACATATATTTATTAATTACCTCCACGGTGACGTTTCGAGAGCCATGCTCTTCTTCTTCTTCTTCAACGGTCTGAAGAAGAGCGTGATGTTCGAAATGTGACCATGGTGATAGTAATTAATAAATATATGTTCATGGGAGCACAATCTAGTGTGTGGACACGTGTCCTTAGTCGACTAACACTCATATGATTTTGTCAACTAATCGATTAGTCGATTTAATCAACAGATGTGTAAAACTGAGTCTCTCCACAAATAATCATGCAAAAGCACCACTTTAAATCTTGTGTTTACCCGTGATGTGCTCATAAGTTTCTTGGAAATAAGTCATTCAACATGAAAAAAGCATAAAAAATGACTAAGACAACAAGGGGGCCGCCCCAGTGAATGTCGGCACATGAGGACAAAAACATGATTCTAGCGTTGCATTAGGCACCTGCTTTCATGAGCGGAACTGGACACGCGTGCTTCAGTCCTATCAGAGCGTGAGCTGGACACCGTCAGGACCTTCAACTCCTCCGCTCGGCTGTCTTCACTTACAGATGAGCGACTCTTCCCAGCCACAGCACCGCTGTCAGACTGCAGCTGAGGTCTACTGAGGGATGCAGGCTCTGTAACAACCATGTAGGCAAGTGGAGGAAGAAAACAGGGGCTTGTGTGAGACGCTAAAACTACAGGCTGCATGCATTCAGTAAATATAAAACAATGATCCCTTAGAAAATCTTATATAGTCTGACTTACCGACTGCAACAGATCTTAACTTCTCGAGGACACCCTGCAGCCTAAAAACAATTAACAAACCCATGTTATGGCTGGAACAGATAAAATAACTGCAAAGTGTTGAGGCTAGAGACTGCATTCTTCTTTTGTATGTTACAAGACAAACAACAATATGAAATTTAATCAGACAGGAAATATACACTTTTTGTCTGTTTTCATCGTACCATGCTGTGAATTTACTAGTGTTGTTTCCAAGGAAAAGGGAGAGATCGTCAGCCATCTGTTGGGATGTTTTCTTGTTTGCTACCATCACCATAATATAGTCAGGAAGCTCTTCATCTAAATCAATAAAGACAGGAAACAAATAAGTGAGGTACAGCATGTAATGTGCGACTGGAGTATCAAACAGCTGTTGACTAACGTTACAAAATCTGCATTTTATTCACTTACCAATATATGCTCCGAGCTCTTGAAGCTTGCCCTTGATGGCAGCCTGAAACAGACCAAAAGTACAGTACATGATATTATCGAGCTAAACGAATCATGGACAGCACCTGGCTGCACGGATATCACAGATATGCAAAATTATAGCTAACATTACCTAACAAACGCCACACTAGCGTATACAGAAGTTCACTTACAATCAAACAAAAAGCTGCTAATACGTCTGTAAAACTGCCTGTTGGATACATTATCAACTGATTTAGCAAACCATCACTCGGCCTTGAAAACTAAAACCTTGTAACCATTCTGCACGGCTGAGAAATTACGCTAGCATGCTAATGCTAACTAGCAGCGTCTATGCTACACTAACCTGACCCAGGCTTTAGGTCCGCAGCAAATCACTCATAATCAGCCCGTAATGTTACTCACTCTTATTTTCTTGCTGATCTCTGTCCCAATCTCCATGCTCGTCGTTTTATTCAAGTATATAAGTTATAAAAGAAGCGACTGTTTTTCCAGCTTCACCGCTAAGCAAAAGAGACAACTGTGACGTGTGGTGATCATGTGGCCGACGACGGTAGCCGGACAGGGACAAATCAAGGACAAACCGTACACTGTGACAAACGTACTTTTAATTCTTTCAGCAGTTTTTTTTAACCTTGTAAATGAATATTTGAAACAGTAAAATATCGCAAATGAAAGTATCAAGCTCCAACTCCAACTCAACTTTATCACTTTTCATACTAACATGCAGCCCAAAGTGCTTCAAAGAGCAAAATTGAAACAACACAGACAAAAAACACAAACACAAACAACAATAAATAATAAGTAGCAAAACAAAAAATTACAACAATGAAACAAAAAAAGTTAAAAATCAATCAATAAATAAGAGTCAATAGCATAAATTAAAATAAACACCAGTGATTTAAAAAAATGTAAAATACATTTATTAAAACTTAAAAACTAAGGCAATAGCATTACTCCAAATTAAAAGTCATATTAAAAAGATTTGTCTTTAATTTTCCTTTGAAAAATACAGAGAGCTTGCCATTCTAATATCCAAGCAGTGAGTCCAACAGTTAAAAAATATAAAACAACAACATATTTGTACTAGAGCCACAGGCTGCAGCAATCAATAAAAAAGGCACTTGCTGTTGTTTTTCTCCCCTCAGGTGTCAACAACAACGTATGTGAACTGAATTGCACTATACACACTCTCACATGCCCTTATACATTTATACTGTCTATACCAGATCTATAGTGTATACCTAATTCATACCTCCAGATGTTATACTTCCTAACTTGTACTTATACTTTCTGCACATTTTTTGTTGATACTTGCCTGCAGTGCTTACTATGTTCTACTGGTTATCTTAGCACATTCACCACTGTTAATACTGTTCATACTGCTGCTGTATCCAGTGTATTCATACCCTTACTGTTTATTCCACATTCTATTTAATCTATATGGTATTATGTACATTCTGTACATTACTCTGCACTTCACTGCTTGTTTTGCACTTCTGGTTAGACGTTGTTTTAGTACCTGCAGTCTGTGCAATGACAATAAAGTTGAATCTAATCTAATCCAATATAATATAATATAATATAATATAATATAATATAATATAATAAAATATAATGAAGGTGATATTTTGTGTCTGATTTCTATGTGTGTGATAGGTTACATCAGAGTTTTCTCAGGATTGTCACTATGAGGAAATAAGCTGTGGTAATTATGGTAAAACAAAGATATGTAGCTCAGATGCTGCGATAATGCTTTTGTTGTGTTGGTAGTTGTACTGTGTGCTGTGATAATGACTTAAATAACATTTCTTCATGGGCAGAAAGGGAAGCAAGCGTAATCTGAGTGCTGTATCCACCAGATGGTGCAAGAGACCATTAAAAACACACCACTGTGGTTGTTTACTGGAGGTATCACTTATTCCAACAAACAATGATCAAAAACTGATTCAAAAACCTAAATGTGGAATCGCTGATAGACCATTCAAATATTGAATTTAATCATAGTTTGAAATTCGGATTGGTAAACCAAATACAGAAAGGATTAAGGTTTTAATGTTAGTCTTAATTCTATTAAACGGACATAATCATACCTAATCTTGCACAATCTCTCCAGTTTTAATGGGCCACATGTAAAGGCATTCTGGGGGTGTAAGTACAAGAAATGTGTGTTGGAAGTTACAGTGAAGAAAAGAAAAAGTGTATGAAACAACCCAGTCCATGCTTTGTTAAAACACTTATGTCGGTGTTAGAATCTAAATGCACTTTAATTTAAAATAACACTAAAATGTTGTATTTTACAGCATGAGTCTTTGACTTTCTAATGGTCATATAGCTGTATGTTTTCCCTTCAATATTATTTCCTGTTTTGCAGCCCTTCAATGCCAACCAACAATGACGGGAAGGATCTTGCTCGCCGTCTAGACAAGCGTCAAACACACTCTCAGCCACGACCGTCTGCTCTGTCTCTTTGTCTGATTTGCTCACATTGTCCGTGTTATTCAGTGCTGATGCACAAATTGTTTAATGTGTAGAAACATCAACGTTGTCTTTTTTTTCGCAATCATGTTGGGCCTCAGTTATACGAGAGCTGACTGACCTCATTACATGCTGTGTATTCTATCATTATGAGTACCAAAAAGCAGGCTAGTTTCATTTTCTATCTGATTTCAATGAAAGAGAACCTTGAATGGCCCCGATAGAAACCCTGGAGTACGGCAGAAACAAATTCCACTCAGGGCAGAGAGGTGCTCTATCTCATTGTTGTTCATTTCTCTAGTGCTTAATTGGATCAAGGCAGAGCAGGATCTGCAGTGACCCCTGTAACAATAGTATTGCAACAACATACAACAGCAGAGCCAAAACAGCCCTCATACTGTATCATCACACGCAGCCAGTCTGCCCTGTTGCATGTTCTGAGGCATGGTGGTGGTGTATTTTTATCATCCAATGTGTACGCTCTCCTGTTCAACATTACTGGGAGATTTTGGTGCAGCGCACACCACGTGCATGCTGTATTGTCCATTACACAGGTCATTGTTATAGGTTTAGGTTTTAAGCAACAAAACAACTTGGTACGGTTAGAAAAAAAAGACTGTGGTTTGGATTAAATTCAGTATATTTGTTACTTTCAAATATACTGTTCAAACGGGACACAAACACTGGTCTCCTGTGTCAAAGAACTGTGTTTGTTTGACCCATCCACCAACTCCCTCCCCCGCCCACTAAAGTCCCTTTCTCTGTCTATATGTACTATGTTACATGACTTCCTGCTTTGCTCCTGCGATAATAACTATGGACACTAGAGGGCGACGCCTCGTCTCATGATACCTAGTCTCGCATAGCCAGACTTATCTCCACAGCGCTCTGTCCATGCTGGGAGAAAGGTCTGGATTCAATAGCTACCACTCTGGTATAGTGGAAAAAACTCCCTGGCCTGTTTGCATTTCTTTAAACAAATCACAATCACACCTCAGCTGCAGTGAAGGGAAGAGGAGGGACTTCATCTGGCCGGGGTTTCCTCCCAGCAGAAGTATAAGGCTTTATACCGATACTGCTTTCCACAATCAGGAGATCTCCACCTACCGATCGACTGGGGACTTCTAATGCAAGGTAGTTACTTGGACGGCGGCAAGAACGGCCGGTAACAAAGTAACAGCCTTTACATTTTGGCAAAGGACACGCCTTACTGGAAATACGCTTCCCCTTTTCTCCTCTGTAGTGAAACAAACTAGAGATATAGCGAATCACTTCATGGAGAGGAAAATGGATGTCCAGAGCCACGTTAGATTATTTTTATCAAGTGTGTGCTCAGTCCACAAGACTGGTGCAGTTAAGGATTTACAGCGACTTTGTTTCAAACTTTTAACCCAGGACAAGGAGTTTTCCATCCTGGAGCCATTTTTAATACACATGTTGCTGGTACAATAGTGTTTACAAGCACGCGACTTCTGCACGTCACTGCCCCCAATATGAAGGACCACCAAAGACTTTGGATTGTTTTTTGACTGAGGACTGAGTTATAGGCGCCGCCTAACAAGAAAACGTCAATATGGATCGTAATTGTTGCATACATACGACCTACTAGGACATTTTTCAGGGGAGGACAGTCTCGCCACAAATATAAATGTAGGCTACTTATCATCACATCACATGATCTTATCATACTAACTATTCCTTTCCAAAAAACAGCGAGGAGCAGTGACTGCTGGCAGCATTAACCTTGTTGTCACTGTGAGATTGCCATGTTTGCGACCATCGTGCCTGCAGAGACCTCTACTTAAGCCTCAGCTCACCGAGGCTATTTGGCAACCTGCGCTGCACACAACTGCTGGACGGTTATACAGCATGTTAATTAGTGAGCTTCAGAGGTGTTGTGAGGTATATATTTCTTAAAGTTTGGACAGAGCCAGGCTAGCTGTTTCCCCCTGCTTCCAGTCTTTATGCTAAGATAGGCTAACCATATCCTCCATACGTAATCCAGAAGCATGAGGTTGTTATCAATCTTTGAAAGAAAGTAAATAAGTAATACATTACTATTCCTTTAACATGTGCCAAGGCACTGAGGGATGACCTGTCATTTCTACCTCACCTAAATCTTGCTGCTATATCACAGTAAGACAGAAGAAATTACAAATAGGCTTATCTTATGAAAATATATAATTAATGAGTAGGTCCCTGTATTGTGTATCTGTGTTGTATGTGAAACAATAGTATACTTTAATTAAAAGTAGTTTGGAAATAAAGTTGAATGATCACCTGTTGAAGCGGTGACAATTGGCACTTCACAACCTCCTGTAAACTTAATGATACGTGACCTCTTCAAAGACCTTTCTTATTTTGTGTGCTTTGTCACTCCTGGCAGCAGACTATTATCGGAACATTTGTTTTCGTGTTTGAAATATAAGGGACTTTTCGCTGTACTTTTGTTTTGAATACAATTATTTTGCTGTTCCAGGTGACAGTGCATATGCAGGGAAATTTTGCCAACATACCAGTAGCATAACATAAGATAAGAGTGCAGTGTGAAAAACACTTCTGAGAAGTTTTATGTTAATTCCAACTGCATTCAGTCACCATCTGTGGCCGCAAATGTGCTATCCTGCGGCTGGCGCCCACTCCTACACAGAGGGCTGTGGTAATTCTACTTCCCTTTTCTGTGAAATGTTGTCATAAACTTCGAATGTGAATCAGCGAATTGAATACAACCGTATGTGCTGTGACGACGACAGTTGCTGACCCAGAGACGCTGCTCTCTCTCTTCCCTCTGAAACCTCTTTAAGGAAAAGTAATACTCTTTCAGTGTCACGTTGCAGTTTGGATAAGTCAAGATCCTGCCCTGAGGCTGGAAAGAGGGAAAAGAAAGGATGGAAAGGTAGATTACAGAAAGAAAAAAGCCTTTAACAAAGACGTGCACAGGAAGATAATTCATTGCACCTGCTCTGACAATGTCCAGAAACCTAATACAGGCTTTCCTGCACAAGATGACACCTGTATGAATGAAGCTGCTGCAGCTGGGTGTCGGCACACAATCCTATTTTCATATTGCACACACATAACACACACCGGGGAAGACTTGTATGCATACAGTCACACAGTGTAACAGCTGCTCAGATTTTGTGCAAAAACGTAGATAGCGAGACAGAGGTGGTGCCAGAAAAGTTCCAGTGGAATTACCAGTTTGCAAAGACGAAAACACCAGACAATCAGTTAAACGTGCATGTTTGCAACCATGTGTGCAACAAATTATCCATCTATCTTTTTCTTGAAAATCTTGTTTCGTGCATGATGTCAAGAGAGAGGTTGACTGAGGACAAGAACTGACTATACACCCACATGCTAAAAGGGCTAATCACCAAACCTGATGGAGGATCAGTGGAGGGACTTGGGTCACTTCAGCACCAAGTCTGGATGAGTCAGGGTTACGCAGCGGGCAACATTTTCAAATATCCATCTTTGTGTTGTGTAGGAGTGCAGGTCAAGGGTCGAACAGCATATAGAATTATACAACCTGGAAAGTGGTCCATGTAGCAAACTACTCGAAGGTACTTTGGGAACTCTGCACTGCAGTCTGCATGTGAACTTCTGTTACAGAGATCTCATCTGCATGTAGGTAGTGCCAGAACAACAGTCTGCATCAGATTATTAATTGGTCATCAGGAGAGGAGCAGCATTTGTGAGGACTGAATGTTTTGTATAACCTTCTTTCTATTTTTTATTTTTTTTACACACACAACCACCCACACAGACCGGGTATGTTTTGGTAGCTTCTTCAAGAGATATGAGCTGGTTGTATAAGAACAACGTTCTTCCTTTTTTTTTTTTTTTTTTACTATCATTATTATCTGAGTGCAGAGAATAAGGGGATTTTCTGGATTATATGAGGACATAATGTAGTATTACGTGGCTGATTCTTGAGAACACAAAGGAATAGTTTGACATTTTGGGAAATACATGTATTTGCTTTGTTGTTTTATGAGAAGATTGAAACCACTGTCATGTTTAATATGAAGCAGCCGCTTAGTTTTTACTGTCTATGCTCCCAGCAAGAAAGCCAATAAGCACCTTTCCCAAAATGTTGAACTATTCCTTTAATATTTAAGCTAACTGAATGTTTACAGAGCACAATCTCAGTTATCAAGTAGCAAATGTTGTCATCTTTTGTCCACACAAAAATCTGTGTTTTTTCTTTTTTATTGCTTGGCTTGGTGTTGATGCTGCAAAGCCCAATAAAAATAAGTTACACCGCCCCTTTTTTTTATTTGCACAGGAAGATGCAAGCACATATTTACAACCAATGAAAAGTACATCTGACAGAAGGCTATTAGAAAGTCAAATTTACCATGCAACAGCCAAGGTAATTAATTACATAAAATTAAAAAAACAATAAAAAGGTATGGAAGAATCAAAATGCAATGTCAATAACACAGAAAGTAAACATCATGGACAGCACTGATAAATAGTGGTTACAGCTGGAACCCACATAAAGTCTCGTAAAAAGGAAACCATCAGGTGCATCTGTTATGTTTATGTGGAAAAACATGGTGTGAAGATTCTGGTAATTTTAAGTGCACATGTTAATGAGACCTGACAGGAAACCATACCACATTTTTACATACTGTCCACATCAGTTCTCCCACTGCTCCTGCAAACTGCAGATGCATACAGTGAGGGCTTCATTTACTATGAATCCTTTGATATTGAATTAATATAATAATAATAATAATAATAATAATAATAATAATAATAATAAACTTTATTTATATAGCCCTTTTCTTAACAATGTTAAAAAGTGCTTTACAGCAGAAGACAAAATCAGACAGCAGATACAATGACAATAAAGCCAGATGACATAAGCGTAGTGAAAATGAAGACAATGGAATGAATAGAAGCAAATACTAAGAATACTGAGAATAGATAACAGGAACATATATCAAACATTTCC
>JAOVVB010167008.1:0-11512 GCA_028570985.1 Heterobranchus longifilis | reverse complement strand
CCCCCCACTCCCGCCACACCCCACGCTCCACCGATCCTCTCTTCCCAATAAGAAAACGCAACGGTTAGACATGGAAGATCAGACTGTGGATTAGTGGAAGCAGTGTCTGTTGCAGGCAGAGGCAATGCTTTGATCAATCCTGTAAGAGTTAAGGATACAGGAGCATGCAAGGCAGACCCAGGCTTTGTTTTGCATTGCTTATGTTTCAGAGTGACTGCTACAACCTAGATTAGAAAAGAGAAAAAAGAAAAGAGAGAAAAGAGCAAAAGGAAAACAAACGTTAGACGGTTAGTGAAAGTGTAACAGCTTTACAGTGAAGAGAGGGTAGTTTGAAAAGCAGCAAGATATTAGATTAGTTAAAGGACATTCACTACAAAACACAGGTCAGGCTGTGTGAGTTCAATCGACCTCTTTAAGTCATTTGTATGGTTTCCGTTTAAAGAAAACACGCTTGCGTCTCTCCTATCATCCAGCTAAACAAAACTAGCATTGATTGATAGTGGAGCCCTTCACTACTGGTTTTACATGAGAAGTACAATGGTAGCTTGTCGTCTCGGAGCAAACATGATAGAAGTTTGTGGAAAAAGCAAATCATGAATAAGAAGTGGAAAACAAGTGGGAAACATGGTGTGAAAGCAAAGTTGCAATGAAGTCATGTAAACAAATGCGTAGATGGCGTGTGGCAGCAGGAAGTGAAAGTCTGGTTAAAAAGAGGATGAAATCCATTCTGGTGCAGAAATGTACAGGATTACCAAATACATATGACAACATGTGAGAAATAAGCTCTAAATTATTATTTTTTCATCCAGATTTTCTGGGCATGACTTTTTAGGTCTAAAACTTCTCCCGACTTTAGTTTTGTATATATTCAACTCATTTTTACTTGGTTGTTTCCCAATTTGGACAGTTACGCTCAACTTGATATGTCAGAAAATAAGCCGCATTTATAGTCAGATGAGAGTGAGAACAAAGAACAGAGAACAGTTAACCTCTTCCATCTGCTGTTTCTCACAAAATTACGGTGTTTCACACACACATGAAATGAATACAAATATAATATATAACTTTATATCTGTCTGGATGAGTCTTTTTTACTTGCTCTGCCAGCCTCGTTTAAGAAACTGGAAATTGCCATGACAACAAATTATTCGACTACACTGTGCAACAGTCTGTGATGTTTCTCATGACATTACAAAAATCACACCCTGTGATACTTTTTTTGTCAAAAATGCGCCATTTCTGTCAAGAGTGTTGTGTGACAATGAATAAATTAAACTTTACAATTCACATTTACATATATAAACCACAAAGTTCACATTTCATTAGAGAGCAAGCAACAGCAGAGCTGAGAAGAGCTATGCCTTGGTGCAGCGTATTTGGGTCATGTTATGAAATGATTAAATGCTTCAAACCTATTTAACTCGTGTTATTTTAAAAATACATCAAACAAATATCCATGTTTTAGTCTTATTTAGAAATAAGACTATGTAACCCCAACCCTAACCCCTAAGGCGGCTGCAGTCTCATATTGTTAGTAGAGTTTGGAGTCAATGACTAATAGGATCATCGTCACTGACGAGCCATTGTACCACAAGGAACCAGAAGATATACAATGAGGGATCTTTTTTTTCCCCCACATGGGCCTTCATTTCTGGATACCTACTCTGCAGACTTCCAGAAGTGTCCAGGGTGGGAGAGCCTGCGGTTGAGTTTGGGCAGCTTCTCCAGCATGTCGGCCAGCTGGGTGAAGGTCGGCCTCTCTCTCAGGTCGTACGCCCAGCAGGCAGAGAGGATCTCCTGAGACCACAAACCAATCTGAGTCAATGCACACCTGGCAAAGCACTGAGCCATGCACTCACTGGACTGTGCTCTATGAATGATGATCGAGCTACAAAGTTTCACAAGATCTTCATATCTCTCCATCACAAGAGTAGAGCCTGCTCGGATGATTATCGATCTATATGATATAAGACATTGGCCTAACACAGATATAGCGATATCGACATACATGTTGTCCGATATGCGCTGATATGAAAAGTTTTTTACAGAACATATAATACAGAAAACAGTGTTTGGGGTGATTTAGAAATGGTGTCATTAAGTAGTGTTTTCTGATACTGAATTAATACTGAACATACAGTCATACATGCTGTTTATTTTTCTATTCTTTATTTTCTCAGTGGTCATTTCTAGAATAGGTTGACAATGTAATGCATTGTATTGTATTGTATGTAGAATGTATATAATGTTAAATATTTTTGAATAAAGTTATTTGTTTAAGAAAGCAGCCTTCTGAGTTTGCATAGTCATATTGGTGCAAAATCAGTGCACAATCCACATAGAAAAGGTCAATTTTCATTTCAGCTAAAAATTTTAAAAATCACCATATCAGCTGCCATCGGTAATCGGTAAGATTTTCCTCTCTAAAATCAGTATCGGTCTCAAAAATCCCATATAGGCCGGGCTCTAGACGAGAGCATGGTTGATTATTTGCCACTCTTAGTCATTCAGAAAAGTGTATGTTTATTCTGCTTGTATGACACATGTGCTTGTGTTTCAACTCACAGTGACCTCCTTGCCCAGGCTGATCTCCGCTAAGACCTTCTTTATACCCTCTCCGCTCCCCACCTGCCAGATGGTAGCTTCCACATGCTGGTTAGTGATTGGCCAGTCCCTAGCTTGAAGCTCATACCAAATGGTGCTTTAAGGAGGAAAGAATAAATACGATTATTCTGTCAAATGGTTAAATCTCTTTGCAAAGTGAGCTCGTTTCAGTCAGAAACAGGTGTGACAGAACAGTAGGTCTCCCGAGCTTAAACGTGAGTGTGCAGAACTTACCCAAAGGCGTACACATCTGCTGCGGTGGAAAAGGGAAGGCGGTCCTCATTGTTACCTGGGCTCATCCTGCGCACAATCTCTGGTGCGAGATAACAAATCCAGCCATGTGGAAGTTTTAGTTTGTTCTCACGCCTGGAAAAAAAAAAAAGGTACACATTTGTCAACAAAACAAATGGAGTGGAAAGATGCATTAACTAGAGTGGAAAATGCATTAACTAAATGTAGTCCATTTTCAACTCCGGTGTACAAAAGCCATACACAAAGGGAGTACTAAATTAGAAAGTGGTGTGCTCAAAATGTACTTCAAAAAAAAAACAAGAGTGTGCTGGAGACTTCAGTTTTTGCAACAAAAAAAAAAAAAAAAAGAAAATGGGAAATGCCTGCAGGACTGGAGCCACTCTGGACCTCAGCACTTATTACAAATCACCCAGGTAATAGCAGTGTGGTGTGAAGAGCACTTTGGCGGAGGTTGTGTTTTTAAGGCCTCCCGAGTGGCGTTTCTTACCTCCCCTCCTGAACAACTCCAGAGATCCCAAACAGTCCGAAGTCTGTGATTATGACCTTATTGGTATCATGAAAGACGTTCTTTGACTTCAAGTCTTTGTGAACAATGCCTTTAGCGTGCAGATAGCCCATTCCCTGAATCGGAAGACAAAGTCACAGTTATGGACTATTTGAGTCTTGTTTGCTGTGGCAGTGGTTTTTCATGCACACGAAGAACTGGACTGAACTGGCAACAACTGGCTGTTGGAACATTAATTGTATACAAAGAGCAAAATGAAACATATTCCAAAATAGAAAAGTGTTTAATAAGCAACATCAGATTTGATGTATTTGGGTTTGTTATAATATAGATGTCATGCTTCTTAAAATGAACATACTTTTTTTGGTATGTAACTTCACGGTTGGGAAAGTCAGTGTGTGGACATGAAACATGGCTTCTAAGTGCTTAAATCATTATGAATTAATCAATGAGAGGTTTGTGGAAGCCCTGAGAGACAAGTGAGAGAAAAAAACATTCTGGTGATCCATTTTCTGAGAAATGTATTTTAAATCACAGGAATAACATGAATGATTTTAGCCCTCTTTTAGAACATGGGGCACTTCAGCCTATTTTGGTTGAACACAACAACACACACACACACACAACACTTAGAAGAAAAATTATCCTGACAAAACAAAAAACATTTTTTCACCTGCTAAAACTTTTTTTTCACCTGTTTTCACAGATGGGGAGAACAAGTTTTGCCAGGATCATTTTTCTAAGTTAACTTAGAAAAATGATCCTGGCAAAAGTTTTTTCCCCCACCTGTTTCAAATATGATTTTTTTTTTTTTTTTTAAAGGAACTTATATATAACTTTTTTTTCACCTGTTCACCTGAGAGAAAACTATTTAGATCAGACTCAGAAAATGGATCACCAGGATTGTTTTCTCACTTGGCTCTCAGGGCTTTACATAGATATTTGAAGATATAAAGATATAAAATTTAAAAAAAAAGTACCTTTACAATCTCCTGAGCAATTTGTCTTGTCTTATTAATATCCAAAGTGTTTTTAGTGTCTCTAACAACTGAATACAGTGTCCTCCCTTTACAGAAACTGTGGGGAGAGAGAAGAACAGATTCAACTGAAGATGAAAACATGGATTCAAATCATTTCAGAGGTGTGTTTGATATTCCTGCTCTCACCTGGTGATGATGGCTAAGTGGGGCGGAGCCATGCAGGCCCCCATGAACAGGACCACGTTCTCGTGCCTGGTCTGTCTGTAGTTCATCACCTCCTTTTTAAAGAGCTTCAGATGGTCCTGATTGTTCCCATCGATCTCAAGGAGTCGGATAGCTACCTCGCCGTGCCACCGACCTTTATGCACTTTGCCCCAGCGGCCCTGCAGCAGGGACAGACAACAACTTCAGCCCGTGTGCCTTATCGGGATATGATCCATACACGATAAATGTAAGACTTCCTCACCTTTCCTATGAGTTCTCCGAGGTCCAGCTGCTCAAAAGGGATGTCCCACTCCTGCAGGTAGACGCTGGTCTGACTGGCCTTGCGGGAGATGGGGCCCTTCCACTGGTTTCCCCGAGAGCTGGGCAGATCATCCAGCTCATCGCACTCACCGTCTGAGCCCACATTCATCCTGATGTCCTCCCCGTCATCCTCATCTTCCCCTTCGTTTTCATCCTCGTCCTCTTCTTCCTCATTATCGTCCTCGGCTTCGGGGTCTTCGTCTTCGACCTCAATTTCCTCCTCTCCTTCCTGCAAGAGTGTGGCGATGGCTTCGTTAATCTATTGTGCTTACCGGCAATTTCTTCTATTCTTACAGATTAAGAAAATACTCCTATTACGTTTGTACCAATATTAGAAAATGAATAAAGTGTCTGCATCTCCTACGGAAGCCCTGAGAGGCAAATTAGATTTTTTTTTTCCCTGGTGATCCATTTTTGTTTTAAAGTCTGATTGAAATTGTTTTCTCTCCTATGCTTATGACGTAAGAACAGGTGAAAAAAGGTTTTGGCAGGTGATTTTTTTTTTGGTCAGGATCATTTTTCTATTTTTTTTTTTTTAATCTGTGAAAACAGGTTAAAAAAAAATTAAAAAAAAGGTTTTGGCTGATTTTTTTTGTCCAGATTATTTTTCTACATTTTCTTTTCATCTGTAAAACAAATAAAATCTCACGTGCCTCTCAGGGCTTCCTATTGGATAAGGATGGAAGTCAATATATTTGGTAAATGTGAGCCAGCATTGACTTATAATTATTGTATATCCTTTGTCTCCTGCTTTGTGTTGCTGTCTCAGTGGTAAAATAGTGATATTTATATATCAGCAAGACTCTGGTGGTTAAACTAATAACACCACAGCCCCAGCATCATCACAGACAAACAGGTCAAACCTGGTTCCAATAAACAAATGTCAAAGCAGCTATTGGTTTCCATTAATATTCATGCTGAAAGTATTTACAAGAAACTTGCAATCTGGGTATTTTAATGACATGCATTGCTATCACCATATCACTACTAATGACCTGGTGTACCCGAGCTCTATACTCAGTGTTCACTATTATGGCTTTCTGCACAAATAACAAACATCAATTGTTCCTCTGTCACGATGATCTGACCATTTTCGAAGGTTAACAGACTATCTGAGTCTTTCTGTCTCATTTCTTTCTGCTACCTTTGATGTGTGACAGTATCAGTCTCCAAGAACTGAACAGCCTGTGATGCAAAGATACATTTCAGAAATATGACTCCCAACAACCTCATTATACTGACAGTAAAATCTGAGGTAAAATGTATTTTCTAGACCGCATATGCAACATGTTGGAACATTACCTCTTCATCTTCATCTTCTACCAGCTCAGCATGTATGTCATCCGCTGACTGCTCTATCTCACTGCTGCGATACAGAGAATTGATATCAGAGGGGGAAAATCCAAGAAAAATTTAATAATCAAGACCAGACACTACAGGCAAAAGAACTGTTTTTTTCATGCGCTGGTTAATTTTGAGATTTTGGATTATTTTGCTTCCATAACATGTCTTCTTTCAAACTAGTGAAAATAAAACATCCAAAATATACATTGATGTGTTTATTTTCCTACACTTTGTCTATTCCCATGTGTAGATTTCTACTAAATTCACCTAAAATTAGCATTAGATAATGCCTCATTTGGATATTTAAACTTGTAATACAAAAATATATTTGTCTTAATATAAGTAATCAACTGGGGAAGTTTCATGGTGATATGTATTACTTAAAAAAAAAAGAAAAAAAAAAAGTACCCTACTCATGACACTGTAATGTCTTGCAAAATGTATGGAATTTTAAAAAACATATCTTTAATTTTTTTCTCATACTGAGCCAGAAATCTTTCGATGGGACTTACATACACCAAACTTTCCAGTTTCCTTCCTATCTATATTCTGAAGGTTTTTACAGATATGTTTGTTGATTCATCATTCATAGCCTGATTTATATTTTTAACATGTTATTCCTAAAGAAAACATGGCAAAAATGGATTTTGTTATGGCTGTTGACAGTATTTTCTGATTTATGAAGTGATAAAAATAGATATCCGAAACCACCTCTGTAAAAACCTTTGACTCTAATATGTCAACAAAATGAAACAAGAATTTTGAACCTGGTTGTATCCAATGTTCACATTTCTGTTCTGGAAATGTATGCAAATTAGCACATATTTAACAAGAAAATTGCTCATTTGCATAAACATACAATTTCTGAAAACATGTAATGCAAACAAATAATTGTCTAAATGTAAGTAATCAACTGGGGAAGTTTCATGGTGATATCTATTAATTAACATTTTTAGTTACCATATTCACATTAAACTATTGTAACATCATGTCAACATAAATGTCTTACACAGTGTCTTGGAGGACATCAGGGTGCAAATGAGCATGACTGGAGACATCTGCAGAGAAAAATAAGATGTTTAGGAAGAAAGAAGAGGAGCAAAAAAAATCTATCCCTCTTATGTTTCCCCCCTTTTCATTTAGAAAAGCCTCATGGCCCACCACATACAGAACATGACTGCACATGCAATTCCCCACTGTCACCAGCAGATGGTGTCAAAAGGCCGTAAAGAGTCAAACATGCAATCCTGGTGCTCGCCCACAGTGAAAGATAGCGACAGTAACTGCTACAACCCTAAAAGCAAACATGCAGAGGACGGAGAGAGAGAGCTACGGGGAATCTAAGGTTTGAAGAGTGGAACGACGGGAGAATAACAATGCAGCATGACACTTTGGGACCGTCAACTCACCGGGGAAGATAAACTGCTGTCTATGCTGAAAGTAACAGGCAGCTTTTGCACAAAAAAAAAGAGAGGGAAAGACCGACAAGCATGGCAGGGAGAGAGACTCTTGGTTAGAGAAGCTTTGAATTAACAGATTTTGTAAAAAAGCACAGTTGATCTTCAGTGTTAATGTCATATTTGGAGAGAGAAGGGAAGAGAAGGGTGTGTGTGGTCCATACTATTAAATACTGTTAAACTGGAAAAGTGATTCAGGGGGGAAAATCATCTGTATTATGAGGAGAAATCCAGTACAATGCTAGCATGCACACTTCAGTATGTATGTATAAGGTTGTCAAAAGTATCAATACTTTTTCGATACCACATGTTTAAAATGATCTCCGTTAATTATACATTCAATAGTATCAATATATCAATATATATATATTAAAAAAAACAGATCTACAATCAGATTTTCAACCCAAAGATGCACAGATAGAAAATCAACTAGTCCTCAACCTGCAAAATAAATAATACTAAACATCCACAGTTTTGTAGTTATTTAAGTTTTTGTTCATAATAATAATAATGTTGTTGTTTTATTGTATGTATCCTTTATTTATACAGTGGAGTTCTTGTTCTATTTTATGTATACTTTATTTATAAGGGGGGACACAGACACCACTGTACTGTGTTTACAAGTGAAGCAACATTAAAGAAAAACATAAATAATATTAAAAACAATAATAATGACATAAAGAATGTGTAGGCCTACAGGCAGGGAAAAATTAAGAATAGTAATAACAATGTTAACTCGCGGGCGACATCGCGCTGTTTTTTTTTTTGTGGAGGTTGTAACGAACTGGATCTTGAAGTGAGTATTACAGATTTATGACTAGAAAACCTAAACACAGTGCTGAGCTGCATCTCACATTAATCTTCAGGTTCTCAGCTTTCAGATGTGGCATCTGTGTGGTGTTGGTGTGTTTTCAGTGACTGTTTCTGTAGCAGCACTGTGTGCAGGTTGTTCATGTTTAAAAAAAGGAAAAAAATATCCTATTTTGTGTGCCAAGGACCTTTTTTTCTTTTTGCCGTGGTATCGAAAGAGGCATCGAGTATCGTCTCTTTTTATACTGTATTGAAGTTTAAAAATCTGGTATGGTGACAACCTTAGTACCGTATGTGTGTGTATTTGTTTGTGTGTCAGGCAACCTATGCTTGTGTATTTTCATATCCAGGTGTTTGTGAAAGGTACCGGGGAAGTTGAAGCGACTGTCCCGGTGGCCTTTGGGCGAGGGGTTGGGTGGTGGAGTGGCGCTGGGGGGGTTGCTCTGCTGAAAGGGTGCTGGGGAAGAAGGTGTGGACGAGGTGGTGGAGGACGGATTGCTGCTGGAGTCCAGCTGGTTCAGCACTGGAGGATGATCCTGGTGGGGGGGCAGGGATGGACACAAACAATACTGATCAGAGCTGATATCTAAGATGACTTGTTTTACTTTCATTTTATATTGGAGCAGTCGATGCCATTTCAACAGAAATCTGCTGGATTGCATTATGGCAGAAATAAGAAGTGCTTGATGGCATAAAATGTGGAGAGCATCACTTAATCTTTACAATGTTCTGAAAGGGCAGATGATGAAAAGACTGAAAACTGCAGAACTTTTTGTCTTTTCTCTCCAAAACATGCAACATTGAATCAGGGAGAGGTCATCTGTGCAACAGCAGCCAATAGGGATTATGGCAAATGTGGTCTTCATTTTCATATATACAAATTGCTTAAGAGCCAGAGACAAAACTCTAGTCTGGCATTTTACAGCCATTCTTCACTATGGCTTCACTGACTTACATCGTTTATATCAAGGTGTCAGAGTTTGTAATTTCACAATGATTCAGTGCTGTTTTAAAATGGTACAGAGTGATGCTGTGTGCTGTAATGCAGAACTCTGAAACCTTTTTTTCTTTTCTTTTTTTTTTTTTTTACCTTTTTTGTAATGGCCTTTGGTAGTGTGCCAAACTGCGGTGCTTCTGGCGGCCGGTCCACAGGGTTGTTTATATCAGATGGAACAGACTCAGTCCTCCGAATTTTGGCGACTACAAGGGAAATTGGAAATGTCACAATGTATATGCACAATACATTGTGCCCATCAACTGCAGATTGAGGATAGAACAAAACTTACTTGGTAGAAAGGAGATTCTGCAGGATGGGGCTTCCTTTGTGCATTTGTTGTGGCACTTTAACCTGCACAGACAGTAGGCAGGATATCAGTATATGGCCACAACCCACCGGTTAAATAAAATTGCCAAAATTACACCATTTGTCATAGACAACTTAAAAACAGAAGTTATCGTCACAGTTTCTAATTTTCCACTGGCCCTTGAATGAATCATGTGTGACGAACGCTTACGTCAGGATACATAAATGCTTAAAATAGGGTTATTTCATCAAAATCACTTTATTCTACATGCCTCAGTTAAAGTTTCCACCCTAAAATAAACCTTGAATAAAGCTTGAACTAACTAAATCCTGTAAAAAACTTTAAAAAAAATTCTGCACTCCTCAGCGCAACTGCCATGAATGATTTGGCTGAGACCAACAGTCATGTGACAACAATTCAGTGAAACTGCAGGATGTTTACACAGAGCAGAGAGGAGAGGACAGGAGGACTTGTAGAAATGTAAATAGTTCAATATGTTTTGCATGTGGAGACCGCATTTTTTTTTCTCCAACACTGGTAACACATGTGGGCACTGAACAATGTTGTATATATACATTTTTGATAAAATAAATGATCAAAGAAATTCAACTTCTATCCATTATTGTGCTGTTTCCATAGAGGAGCGGGACTTTATATTCCAGTGAAAAACGAGGCCACAGTGAGTAAATGTGACAGGAGCAAAAAAAGAAAACACCCTGAAACTGCCGGGGCTTCAGAGGGTTAGATAGAAAGTGCTTTTACTCACCGACAGTGTTTGCACTTAACCCCAAACATCATGTTCTTCTGGCACACCTGGCATGTCTGGGACAGCCAGGACTTGGTTGAAAACCTACATAAACACAAGCAATGTTAAAAACCTACAGTATTACTGTTTGTTTGTCATTTCATTAATAGCAAATCTATCTTAGCTTTAATATGACATAAGCTTAGGGTAGAAGCTATTGTAAGGTCTACCTGTGTGTGACTGCTAGGCCGATGTCCCTCCTCACTGCTTGTGGGGAGCTGCGATGAACTGCTACGTTATCTAGTCAGGCAGAGAGAGACGGAAGAACGGAAAGAAGGGGAGAAAGTTCAAGGGGAGGATTAGGTTATGTCGAGAAATACTGATATCTAATGACCCCGGTGGTTAATCACATAAAAAAAAACCAAAGCATTTAACAATTTAGATATTGTCATTAGAACAGAGTCAAACCACATTTGGGTTGTGATCCCCTCACATAGAAATGATTGAGATGTTAAGTCACATTCAAGCACACGTTTCATGAATGAACATGAAATAAAGATGAAGAATAGTAACTTTTAAAGGCCCCACGAGGAGTTTTTGACTGGTTATAAAACAGTCTCAATTTACTACCTATGCCTATCAGTGAGAAGATTCTACATTGCTACATTTCTATATAGTTATTCAATACACATGATCCCGGGTCGGGAGCAGGCGGCGGCACGACAGAGGTACCTGTGTTTACATCATGGATGCAGTTATCCAGACTCACAGAACTTTATTTTTCATGTTATATCTCGTGGTTGTGGCTGATACTGGGGCAAGACTAGCAGAAAGGAAAAAGAAAGAATTGAACGAAAAACAGAGAACAACTAAAAGAGAAAGTGATCGAGCATGGGAGAAAACGCAAGCCAACCTTGGTTGCTAACGGGATCTGAAAGGATTAAAAACCGATGCTGAATTGGCCCTCTTCCTCCTAGACAGATATG